>JACBAD010001738.1:0-15736 GCA_014281905.1 Aspergillus hiratsukae | reverse complement strand
TTTTTTTTTTTTTTTTTTTTTCTTCCATATTTTTTTTAAATAATCAAAAAATAAAAAACAAATCCTTGTTGTTGATGGAGAAGTGTGACCGGATAAGGTTTAGCCTAGCCAGCCGACACCCTCTTTCGAAGGTTTAGAGTAGTGAATAGTATGGCTCTTTTGCCTCCTCGGACTATTATTTTCTCTATTTTTCACTAATTTTTCCTTCCCTCGTCTTTTTTTCCCATCCTCTCTTCTTGCTTCCCCTCGCACACACAAAGTGTGCTTAACGGTACGCCCGGCTTTTTCCTTGCCTTCTTTTCCTTCTCTGCGGGCTTCTTCTCCAACCGGGCAAAGTGGAACCTTTACTGAATGCAGTTTAGACTCGACATGCCGGAAAACCTGACTTTTCCTTTAAGGTCATGATGCTATGATATGGTATCTTACCGGCAGTACTCCGTACACGCGTTGGTCACTCTCCTATGCACGATGCACTCGTATCTTCTGTTACTTAGTAGAGCGGCGGATCGGTGCCGACTGCCGAGTTCGCCCCCCCAAAATCCTCCACCCTTCAGACCAACGGAGTAGAAGAACATCTGGGGGACAGTCTTCGGGTGAATGAGGATTACGTCTGTGATACAGGATTGTAAGATACCACCGGGATATCGGCCAGCTCGATCAAGCCTATCTCGGAATAGGCGAAATGAAATTCCATACGGTATGATTGGTACCGTGTGCGGCTGGCTTCTTGTTATTTTCGCCCGTCCAACATCATCTTTCCCTCATCTTAACTATGCGCGATTTTCTTGACCATGGGGATGAGGTCTGAGACGCGCCTTCCAGTGTCATGACCTAACGCCTAGAAAACCTATTCATAACTATCTGCAACAGAAATTGGAGGCCGCTGAAGGACAAGAAGGACAAGAAAACACTATCGGATTATTATTGATGGACTAAAGTATGTTCTCATTGTTTTGTTATCGCGCTATGCGGCGAGTGACAGTCGGACATTGAGGTCATCCTTCATTCCTTGCAGAGGGAAAAATGTTGTACATAGACTTGGAGAAAGAAAACAAACAAAGCAAACCCATACCAACATATTTCTTCTTCCAGTGCTATGGTCCGATGCCAGAGCACCGTACCGAAATACCTGCGGTTACCGGTACCACAGGACGCAGGGCCGTCCTACCCGATCTTGGAACCACGAGTGCAGTAAGATAGGCAAGCAAGGGACAGGCCTTTTCCTCAACCAAGTTCGCAGGTATGGTCAAAACAAACACTTTTCCCTGGCTGATGATGTCGACTGCCATGAGTATTGTACGTAGATGAGAGGCCTTCGGGCTTTGAATAAATCAGCGATGCCAATAACATTCAATTGACATGGCTTGATCTAATCCATTGAGAACATGCCTTGTCTGTAGAGGTAGAGTAAGGTACGCTGTTCAGCTGTACGCAGTACATACCCATACAGAATAAAATACATTATGTCATCCAGGATGGTCATTATTTGTCGTGAGTATTATCATTCTTTATCAAGTCTGTTATCTCTTTTATTATATGTCCACGCACGCAGAGCCATTGTCACCACGGCCCAAACAACACCTCTTAATTTAAATGGAATAACCAACTTTTCTCGACATCCGACTAAAACTTAACCCAGGGTCGATCGCTTCTCCGTGCATGCAATG
The DNA here is from genome assembly GCA_014281905.1 of Aspergillus hiratsukae. Classification (NCBI taxonomy): domain Eukaryota; kingdom Fungi; phylum Ascomycota; class Eurotiomycetes; order Eurotiales; family Aspergillaceae; genus Aspergillus; species Aspergillus hiratsukae. The sequence continues at coordinate 14,069 of JACBAD010001738.1, read as the reverse complement.
ACTGGTCACCTTGACCCCTCCACCCCTCCTTATTTTTCCTTGCGCCAATCGCCCATCTGTCTAATCCTGATTGAGTTTCGTGCCGCCTTGTCTCGTGGAGTGCATTTCCCACATCCACGAGCGTCATTTATCCTGAGTGGTCGCAAGTCGGGCCCAGCCCACAAGGCCTCAGAGGCTCCTCTACCTTAGGTCCCCTCAGATTATTTCCTTGCAGTCACACTAGGTACTATTGGTATTACTATTGAGATATGATCCGCATTTGATTTGCTTGGAGCAAGCACTGACGGACTCAATCGGCCCTACAAGTAGCTACAAGCCTACAAAGTAAAGGCTGGATACGAGCAAATCAGCGCTGTTCCTTTTACTTGAGACAAAATGATTCATGGACGGTGATTGAGCTCCGTGGATATATCTCCACGGATGAGAAGTGCAGGGCAGGGTGAATGTTTGCGACATTTTTTCCTCGACTGAGAGTGCTAGCGAACGTTCGCCTGACTGTCTGGTTGACAAGTTGACATTGACAGGGGCCACATAAGGGCTTGGACAGGACGTAAAGCTAACGTAGATAATTTGTACCTCTGTACCGCGCCCAGAGACGAGAGACAAGGTTGCTAAGATCCCTGCCAGATCAAACTCGATGGATGATGGTGGTGGTGGCGGATATCGCACCTGAAGGACTGTGTACCGACTTTCGCCTACTGCCTATTTCTCTATCTAGTAGCGTGTATCTCATTCCTGATTGCTCGACCATGCAGGATTAAATTGAGGTATCGAGCTTGCCGTCATCATAACGATATCGACGCCAGCCAACACTCGACAGGATCCGAATTTTCTCCATGCAGTATCTACACCGTAAGTTATTCGGGATACGGCAAGAGAAAAAACTTTAACTATGATCTTCAAGTTCATGTCAGAGGCGACGGCATCCTAGTTGCCTCCCAGTCAGCCCTGGGAGGATTCCAGACATCCATGCATAGTCTGCCATTGCCGTCACCACCACGTCTAACTCTCGACATCGGCTGACATCGTGCATCTCGCTCGTAATTCGGAGACTTTCCTTTTTTCTGACCTGTAAATCTTGTCTGCTTCTCATTACCGCTTCAGGCGATGGCGAACATGGAACTTCCATGATCGCAGTCAATCCCAAACCTCATCAAGCTTCATCGCGCATAAGGCTTGGCACATCAAAGTGATGGCAGCAGTTCAGCCAACGGTGGTGGTCGGATTTCAGTATATCGCCAAGTATCTAGTATCCCCGGTTTTGTCACTATCTCAGTCTCCAGTCCAGTCTCCGGGAAATCCAGGAATCTGGAGAAGCCTGGAGAAGCCTGGAGTCTGGAGAGCTGTCACTGGCTGGACTGGCGTTCAGAATATAGATGCCTATTTCCAGGTCACGGTGCGGGATGAGCCATTTGCGAACAACAATAAGATCTTTAACATAAAACTTTACACTTCGCCTAGCCAGATCCTGGTCTCGTTTGCTATTGTTTGCCTTGTAGGAAAATGAGGGGATTCAAAAGGCTAGATGGTTCGTTATGATTTCTTTTCCGCTGCCCCAAATCCAGCCCCGGGTTTTCAAGGGTCCGCTGCAGTCAGTCGAAAAAGCAACACTAACAGGCCGACCACGAGAGATGGCACAAGACACTCGCGTGGCCATCTCCGAGTTTTCACGTCCAGTTGCAGATTACGGTCGTTGAGTTGGCACAGTTCTATTCGCTTTGAGGGTCAAAGCCAATCTTCAGCTTCCTCCAACTCTGGGATACCCCTGAATCCCGACTTCCGACGACTCACGGCTGGCATTCTCCAGTCTCGAAGTCAACTGCCGTGGGGATACTCCGTATCCATCATCGCTACTATCTACTCCGTACTCCGTAGTCCGTAGTAGCTCTGGCGCTCCAAATTTCGCACGGTGAGCCTACTAGGGATGGCGACCGCTACGGAAAAAGGTAAGTTTCAACACTATGGACTACGGAGTATCTAGCTGGATTCAACCTCATGCAGTAGCAGATACAACCCAAGAACGATAATCAGCACACGGCGATACTCCGTAAATGCTATCCCGTAGTTCCTATTCCCTCCTAGTCTGTGATGAAACGCTTACCCAGTTCGGTTTGGCCGGCGCTTTCCGCGGCTGGCACGAAGCAATAATGAATCAGTACTGGACGGAGGAGCTTGGACTCGTCAGTCTTGAATTCGTGCAGCTATGATAGAAGAGGTTAGACTTTGAGCGATATTAATTAGTGAGATATTATTAGTTAGCTGGAGGTCTGGGTTGCATGAGACACTGCTCCAGAGTCCAGACAGCAGCATTCGTCTATTGCATCGAGTTTTCTGTTACTGCATAGATAGAGGCGAGAAGCAATTCTCACCATCTTACACCAAGAATGTTGCAACAGGCAAACATGAAAATAGTCATCCCGAGTCGACTCAAGTCACCGACGCTCCATCCTTATGTAGCCCCGTGCGCAAAATCCCCCTACTACCCGTACCGCTCCAGCAAGCAACAAATCAGCCTCGCCCAGTCGCCCATTGACCTGCAGACTGCACCTCTTTCGATCGACTTTCCGGGGGATTCTCATCAGTATCGGCCTTTCCTTACGGTCTTACCTAGCAGAGTAAGAGCGCGCACGGCAGGGTGATGCACCCACGTCAGCCAAGAGGACAGGAGGTACTAATGGTCGGGCGATCACTCAGAAGGGATGCCATCATCGGCGGATGGGTGCCGGTCATCCAGTCCCAGCCATCTTTATTTTGCTCGTTGAGGTGGAAGTGAAACAGCCGTCATGTCATGTCATATCAGGCCAAGGCGATATGAAGCATTACATACGATATTATTTTGATGTCTCTATCAAATTCAAGATCAGTAGCTAGGCGTAAGCAATTATGGTACAGGGCTGATTGCATTCAACCCGTCCTCTCTCATAGGACGCTACGTGCAAATGTATGGAGCTGCAAGTGGAGTTATCCAGAGAACAGCGCAAGCTACAGAGGCTCGAAGCAGCGGCGAAGCGTCTCGAAAAGCAACTCTCCACATTGAGCCGTGGAACGAGCGGTTTGATAACGCTGTAGTTCTGATGCTGTACCTGGCGCTATCTGAGCAGATTATTTGGGTTATTTGACATGTCAGTTGCTTACACCTGGTCAATCTATCTATGCGGGTGCCGAGTTCCAGTGCTTTGATGTTGTCCGACCGGGGACTTGAAACCTGGTAACAAATTTATTCCTCTGTACAGTCCACGGACGTTCGGTTCGAATGTCAATCTGATACTGATATCTCTGACAATCTATATCGACAGATCCATGGTTGAGGTAATTAAGGTAGTTCAGCCTTTAAAACTCTGATACACCTTTGCGGCAGAGACCGATGCCGGCCCGGTCGCACAGTTATTCTTCTGCCCGTTATCTACATACAGGTAGATGTTTAACTGCATCCCCAGTGCTTCATGGTAGATTATTCATGCTGAGTACTACGAAGTCGGGAGGTGATCAACCTCGAGTATGAGGCCGTATTCGTACAGCGATGAAAATGCCTCGTCCTTGACCTTTTGCAGTTAGCATCACTACCTACTCGCGTACTCCGGTAAGACCGTAAGGTACCTCTTCTGTACAGTACGACTACCTTACGGATAAGATACCAGTTACAAGCACATGCCATCACCGCCCTGCAGGGCAATCACCAAATGGCAATTGAGTTGGCATCTTGCCACATCCTGGAGTACGTACTGTTGTATCTGATAGGTCTGCAGTCTGCAGGCCAGAGTCCGCCTACCCAAGACGGACAGACAGAATCTGCATTGGGATGTGGATGCAGCGGGCAACGAACGAAATCCGCTCGCCTGCAGCCCGGCGTTTTCTCGACGTTTTCTAGAAACCTTCTGTGGATGGTTGGTGCCATGGTTCAACTGTTGAATACCCACGAATGACGAGTCGTCCTTGGGTCCTTGGCCCCGTCCTTTTCTAGCTGCATCGTCGCATCGCATCATTACACCCGAGGGTAGCGAAGGACTTCCAGAAGTGGAAGCAAGCGACGGGTTCTCTGCAAACTGATGCAAATTGCAATGGTGAGCCGAATCTGATTATCATGTTGTCTCAGTTGAGCTGATGAGATCATGGTACGGAGTAGTCCGTAGTCCGTACGGTACCATTCTTCGGTTGATCGGCAAATTTCACCACACGCCGACGCGGACACGGACGCCGCATATTCACTTCGTCCGAGACGGCGATGGATTTGCACGCTTTGATTGACAATAATACGACCTCTACGTCATATGTTTCTGTACTCCGTAGTATCCCTATGTCTATCAGTCACCGACAATCATATGAAGCAATTTCGAGGCATCCTGACACGGCCGATGACCGATACAGAGTTCTATTATTGGTGACGGCTATAGCATCAGACTCAAAAACATCGAATTTCAAGAGTGATTCGACTGCAATTTTGTCCTTTTGCTTCCATTGTGTGCGCGGCTAAGCTTAGCTACCGATAAGCAGGAGTTTAGAACACCAAATGACGAGCAAGGAAAGAGATTCCCGTTTCGGTTAGACGCGGTGCGTGGGGTTACGCTGGCCGCTGGGGCTGGGCGCTGTATTCTGCCGATTCAGGCAAGTATCCAGGAGTCCCAATCTGCTAAGCTTCGATGTCACTTCGCTCAGGTACAGCTATCTGACCTGATTGTCTAAAGATAAGGGAGTTACGGAGTACGTACTCATAATCAGATCCTCATTAAACCAGTCAACCAGTAATTCAAGCATATGGACTGAGCCGCGGGCAAGCACAAACGCAATCTCCAATAGCTCTGACAAATGACAAACGCCAATGGCCTCGAGTTAGCCTTATTTCGCAAAGAAGAGCGTCCCCGCTCTCTACTGGCCCCAGCCAGGATAAATAAGATGAACCGACCCCCATCCCGCGCAAACCGAGACTAATCAGCTAGACCGACTGATTCATTTGGCGCCTGTGCTCGTACCTACAGTAGTCGACTCCATCGAACCAGTCGTGCTGGCATACTAGGTTCCAAAACGGCAAGTGGACATCTCCCACTCACCGGTGCTAAATTGCAACCAGGTACGGACGGAGTAATACTAATCAGTGGGTGATTCCATTGACTAACACTCTAGCGGTTAGTACCATTGCCGTAGCGGAAAATGTAAGGTAATATCGAACGCCCCACCGGACGATCGGCCTTGTTTGCGTGCCAAGCTGTCTCATCGAGGATCTGGTGAGGGATTTTCTGCAGTCGTGGAGTGGGAGTTGGAAGGGTGATTGATTCATTGCATTACACACAGTATGGAGTACTCCAAACCCATCATCGGTCAATCGCTGCTGCAAGGCAACTGCAGCTTGCTTCACTCTCTCCCAAGCGGGCAGTTGACATTCTCGAGATCTCCTGCAGCATCGTGCATGACACGGGATGAAATCCCACGCCAAACGCGGACAGTGCGAAAGACTTCGTAATCACGTTTCCCTTACATTCTACGGCCCACGTTCAACTGCTGCCGTACACCGCAAGTGTCAATATTCTTTGAACAATTGCATTCAGAGTTCAAAGTCCGCGGACTGAAGAGGCAAATGTGCAACTGGCAAGGTGACGCGCTCTCGGCAAAGATCCGACTTCTCATGTCTGCAGTCTGCGTCTGCCCCGAGTCCGAGTCGGGTTGCTGTATGACTACCGAATACGGAGAATTCTGGAGATATCCCCTCGGGGTAGAAGCACTACTATGCACTAGCAGTGGCAAGCACGTACCTCGGTCATGAGTCAGTAGTACCTCGTACACATTATGGAGTATGGAGTATGGAGAAGAGAGACGCTCCATCGCATTAGACTTAAAACGATGACCGGTCTGGAGGTTACATAATTGTTCAACATTAGTGAACGGCAATGTTACAGCAGAGAAAGGTACAGCTTTCAACAAGTGAAAAAGACCTTGCAATTGTCAACAGACAACCGTCGTCATCATCTACTCGAAAAAGATACTCAAGGTGTAGAATGTCGCCCGAGAGTCCCGTCTCCTCATCCTGTCAGTTCGGCATCGCGCATCGGCAGGAATTGAAGACATCGGCCTACACGGCACCGCGGGAATCGGCACGTCGAGGGAAGTCAATTGCGGGCTATATGATTGGTTTGTCGCCTCGCAACTGATTCCCTGAGTGAGGCGAACAGTTCTTCGGTTGGATTCTACGATTATTAGACAATGGGGTTTGAAATTTTACTGTGAGGGTCTTGCTGGCCCTACCAGGCACAGCCGGATATGGTCCACGGTACATACCTTTCTGCAAAGTGGAAACTGGAACGAAGAGGTACTGTAAAATATTGTGCTCAAGAATCTTGCATTATGGCATTGTTAGTCATCAGCATTCCTGTACAGGTTCCTGATGATGCACTTCGTATCTCCTTACGTCGAACATGCTCTTCACATTACAGGATAAACCTAAAGCCTGTACCTCTCGTAACCGAGGCCTAGAACATGAAACTGAGACAGCTGCAAACAGTCACCAAACAATGCCTCGGACGACAAAATGACACCGTTCAAACACCGAAAGGGGGTAGTACTATTCCTGGCTGAGGTGTCTGTTTACAACTTCCCAAAAAAGATGATCGACAGGTGTGTCGAGATGGGCGCGTTGACTATTGCTTGCGGGTGTCGATCGCTATCTATACTGCGTACATTCGAAACGATAATTGTCCGATGCTCACTTGGATCAGTGTTATCATGCTGAGATATGATGTAAGAGGATGGAGTACCTCTCTAATTGCAACAGATTTATACGGAGTAGAGTAGGGAGCTTCTGATACTGTAGACTGCTTCATCTCTCGGCAACTGCATCCATCTTTCTGTCTAGAGGTTACGGTGGTGGCTGATATGGCCATCAGAGAACAATACTGTACACCCACTGCAGTACTCTGCAGACAGGATCAGTAAGAACGACGGATTGACAGTGCATGATGGCAGTGCCTGCATCTAAAGGCCAAGAAGCCCCTGAAAACGAAACCCGGAGACGGACTCGCATGATTCGATCCTAGGTGCAGATCATTAAATGATCTCGGGTAGAGTCTCAGACTCACAGGTCAATGACAATCAGCCTCGTTTCAAATGAGCCGTGCTTTATGATGTCACTTACGCTGGCAGGGATACACATTTAGAGATGTCTCCGGTGCCTGGCTAAATATATCCTCGAATCGTGGCAGCGTCACGAATCACGATATCGCAAGACGTGACAGGTATTAGTGTCTGTAGACCATCACCCTTGAATCGACTATGCTTCAAGAGACTGAAAATTGGATACAAAGAATCAACAGATCATCAACCAAGCCAATAGTTTTAGTCCTGCCAAGCATACCGCATCCCCTGATGTGCAGCCTGCAGCAAGGAACATGCTTGGCATCTCACTCTCATCTCCATAGTCCATACGGGAGTACTCCGTACTAAATCATGATATACGGGGTATGGAGTAGATAGACTAGTCTCACTGTGTCAGCTGTCTTAGACTCTTAGTCTATCTCTTAAGTGATACCATCGCCAAACCTACTCCTCATTTTTGGTCCTCGCAAACTCAAATCAGAGGACAGACATGCCGTGCCGTAGGACAGCGACCATCCCACCTCTTGGCAGCGCAGTGCAGTCAATCAACAGCAACAGCACTCCTTGACTCTACAGCTTATGGGCACGTCCCGCATATGCATAGACTACATATCGTTTCGTCTCACTCCCAAAAGCATCCTATCCCGTACGAAGTATCTGTACCCTCCCGACCAACCATCTCCCTTCCATACCCTCCCGCCAAGCCCTACACTGCATTCCCTCCCTTCTTCTATCGTCTTGGCAAGTCCTCCATTTCCCCCTTGGGGCAATCAGACCTGTCTGCGTGTCTGCTGAGGTATCACGGGGACCTTACCTAGACTAGTACTATCGGTTCATTTAGCTTTCACAGATAAGCACATACGTGATACGCTGTTGTGCTGTGTTTGGGTCTTGGCGGCTCCCTAGGTACCTCTAGATGTTGATGATTTGTATTGTACTGCGGGTTTATTAGGAAGATGCGGATCTGCCCCGATAGCAAACCGCAATGGCTATTGACTGGACGTGGACTAGTCTACCCCGTACATAGATAGATTGATGCGGCAGGTGTGGTGCCGTAGTACTCCCTACACAGCTAAGGTAGGTATGACAATCCTCTTGGCGCGGGGCGGACAGACGACGTTTGAGTTGCAATGTCTGAGATGTTACCTCTGCGGGTGAATTCGGAGGATGAGCTGTTATGATCCAAGTTACACGGCGTAGATAGATTGCTGTGACTTGTCAGTGGCATTCTCACCTACTCTGTGTAATGCTTGTCTTGGAAGTGAGGGAAGGGATCTTGGCGGTGGTGAGAGGTATGCAAGGTGGAAATGTAGATAGTCGAGAGCGCGGAAATGAGTGTATTCATATTAATTTTGATCAGACTCAAGGGTAGGTAGGCAATAGGCATGAAGCTGTGTGCTCTGTGCATGTGTTATGCCATTGTAGTATGGCTTGGTCGTTAGGGTTTCTCTGGAGTCATTTGGAGTAATAGTCACTGTCTTACAGGTATTTACCTGGATATCAAGTAGCATGTATAGGGCTAAATGTCGAGAGATGGTATGTAGTAGTGATATCTGTAGTTTACATTGGGCTATGAAACCACGAGTTGTACACTAAGTGATCTATATATTTATGGTATGTGTTTATCGAGCAATACACAAGACTTAGCAGTTCGTATGTTGGTCCAAGTTCACAGGAGATATATATTTAGTGGAGTGATGGACAGAAATATATATCCGACTCTATCCACAGAAGCCATAGACACTGTTCAAGTACCCTATGTATGCATGACATGACGTTTATGATGACAATGGCAGACAGATATCTATCGGAAGCAGCTTCAACAGTGGGACTCAGCATTTAGTATGCCTAGACACGGGAGCTTGTGGTTACAATTGCAGCCGTGTAGATGAAGATGGTACGGGCCAAAGAATCTAGAAGCAGTTGCTCTTGCTGACCTATCTTTCGAGCTTCGCTTGTCAGCCTAAGGGGATGCAGTGCTAATCAAGCGACTAGCCGCTAATTGCGTTGAATGTCACAGTTGCTCCATGTCCACTGCCTCATAGCAGCAGAGGTTCATGAAGCATAAAGGAGATAGGCATTCTGACCGAGCCACTTGACTAACAGCCAGACCGCTGATTGCGACAGAACCATACTGACCGGCTATGACCATCTAATGGATATATTTCTGCCGATCAAAATGTGATCTTGATGCCCACGGTACAAGGCACCAGAGTCCCAGGCATAAGCCTCTCAATGGCGAATTTGGCCCGCCAACCCGTGCAGTGACCCGGCAGAAGCACAGCCGGATCAAGCTTCTTGAGGTCTTTGATCGTGCTCTCCGTCTGCTGTTCCTCACTAGTGGCCAGGTGGAAGCCTCCCACAACCGCATGAAGAGGAACAGAACCATCCAGGCATTCAACCGCATGCTTGGCCGCGTTGACCACTCCAGCATGGCTGCAGCCTGTGAACATGACGATTCCTTTCCCTGGTGCAGTCAGCATCGACTGTACTAAGTGAAAGAAGACGCTTGTACATTACCACATGCCTTTCAGATTACACATCAGAAACCGTTCGTCAGCAATGAGCTCGTCGGAAAACCAGTCGTTATCCTCCTGGCTGAAGCGCATCCCATGTTTCAGCCCGTTCTCGTAGGCAGTCTGCCGAGGGATTTCCCCCGATACAAAAAAAAAATCATCGAGGACAGTATGCGCCTCACCATGTTTGTCGACGGCCGCACCGGCCGCCTCGATCTCATCGAACGTCGGATCAGCTTGAAGAGATATGAGCTTCTGACCAATAGCCATCCCTCGATAGTCGGGACGCGAAGGGTGCAAATCTACCGACAGGGCCCCGGAAAGACCCTTGACCTGCTTGGCTTTGTTGATCAAGCGAATGGCGCGAAGAAGACCACCTGAGCATCGTCAACGCTATCCAACGATCCCCAACTGCCTTCGAACAAACCCGAGTGATCCCTATGCCAATGCGACAACTGGATAACCTCTACAGAGGCAAGGTCCGCCCGTAGCCGCTTCGCATTCCTCTCCCAAGCATCTTCCTCCGGGCCTGCGTCGAAGAGCACCGAATGGCTCACGTCACCTTTCCTCGCGGTCTGCGAAGCCTCAGCGTTCTGAAACTTCGGCGAGCGACAGTCGACTTACCACCAATATTGACAAGCCGTGCGCGGAGCAGCAGATGTCTTCCATCCGTAGCTCCTTCTGAGCATCACCCCTCTCCTTGAGGTCGTGAGGAGAGCCCGTGGCAAGGCTACCCATCAGGCCGGAGACGTGCACGGTGTCTGGCGCGACGGGCGACAAAGGGTCGAGCTCATTGTCGATGATGACGAGCGCTTCGAGGGAGTCGATCTCTACGAGGTTAGAGCTGGGCATCTTGCTTATATTGACGATGTGTCGACGAGGAAGATCTTGTTGCGTGGAGGGGTAATGATAGAGGGACCTGCAGGCTGCAGCAGGTGAAGCGCCTAATTGCCTCGGGATGCGCGAGGTCTTCTCTGACGGTGTTACTCTAGACTACTTGGTCTTTGGAGAAGATGAGCATGTAATTGTTTACTTGAAATTCAATGGCAAAAGTTCAATTAGATACTTGTTCGGTGAAGCTCTATATTGTGTTTATTACCTCATACTGAGGTCGGCTTTTGACCCACCCTACAGAATCCCTACAATTCCACCATTATCCATTATAATTACTCCAGCCAACATAGAGTCAAGAGGTCAATCTAATATACTGTACTGTAGACGGATCATCTTCTAATGACATCTCTAGCGTCCTCTGGGATTACATGCATCGAATGGTCAAAGACGCTACCGGCTTGTTGAGCTTGACGCTCGTAGGCTGTCAAGGATGTCCAGGAGAAGTCCATGATGACATTTTTCTACCCTGACGTCTTCAGCATCGTGCTGAGCAAGTGGCCGTATATCAACATGAGCCCACCAAGGGCTGTATTTGGACAAGTACTGAAGCTGGAGACCCCGAGGAGTTCACCAACACCAAGCACATCAACACAGTCTGGAGCTGTGCAAGCAAGAGCAGCAAGGCAGAAGGCCCCTGCTGACTACGGTGGAACTTGGTAGCAAGATCGTTCTCTGTACCGCGCAGTCAAGGAGTTCCCGTCGCTCCTTATGTTCTTGCCCTTCTTCCGCGCCTGAAGAAGTTGAGATCTGATCTAGACCTGAATCAAGTTGACCACTTTCTTTCTCCGAATCTCACGGCTAACGACCCCACGACAGGTCACTGAGAGTAGATCGAATGAGGACAAAGTTAAGTCCTTTATTAGTTGCTGTAGTGAGGGGGTTTTGAACAGTTTATGATGGAATGACTGAGTTTTGCTTCGCTCTTGAGAACTCTTCAAGTCCCTTCTTTCCAGACTTCGTTCTCCGTCGATTGTCTTCGTGCTTCTCGGTTGGGATAAAGGTGACTCGGACGGCAACAGATTGGATTTCAGAGATTCCTCTGGTCCCTGGAGGAAGGGAAGACTTCCCCGAATGGGTCCATTCCACTTGACCCGGAGAGCTGTATGTAGGAGTTCCCTAACACATTCCGAGCGATTGTTCTGCGGCAGCGGTAGCAGTTTGACCTGCACCATCATCCTTACGTATCGTACAATTCAGCTGTTGTGTCATTTGGCTGCGTTGCCTGATTCAAAATCGCCTGTAGCTTCTCGCTCTGCTTGCTATTAGCATGAATAATATCCGTCGTCGACCTGTACTTGTTGTCAGAACATTCCGCATCACATATGCGTTGCTTATCGTATCATACCTGTTAATATGATAATAATTTTGCAGCCCGACCTCAGATGACAGGTCCTTTGGCTGCATCAATCTCAATTGATGAAAATTGATTGATTAACATTGCGGTTGAACTCGTCTCCAACTGTGCTTCGACGGCGGACCACTGCACGCTCGTAAGGCAACATGAGACCCATATTACCAGAATATCATCATATTGATCGAGAATGGAATATTGAAGGAAAATCAACACTCCTGGCCTAGTATTGGTGACTCATTGTTGATAGGAGTCGGCCCCATCCGGTTAGCGCCGATGTCGCTCCCCGCGTGCATCACCGAATAATTATTTGGATTCCGACCTGTCCATCACCTCTTGCTCAACATTCTCCTTCAATTCATCAATTCTTTCATCTACAGCTTCCAAAATGAGTGCTTCCAAGGCTGTCGCAGAGAACATGCTCTGGGGTGGTCGATTCACCCGTGTGTACCCCTACTGCACGTTCAATTGCTCCAAATACAACTAACCTTCTTATCTTTGACTCATAGAGGGCCTCGACCCCCTGATGGTTCAGTACAACCAATCCCTCCCCTACGATCGTATCTTTTGGAAGCAGGACATTGCCGGCTCCATTGCCTTCGCCCGAGCCAACACCAAGAGCGGCATCCTGACCCAGCACGAGTTCTCCGAGATCGAGCGCGGATTCAAGCAGATCGCCGAAGAATGGAGCACCAACACCTTCGTCGTCAAGGAGAACGACGAGGACATCCACACAGCCAATGAGCGCCGACTCTCCGAGATCATCGGCAAGGAGATCGGAGGCAAGCTGCACACCGGCCGGTCCCGCAACGAGCAGATCGCAACCGACATGCGCCTGTGGCTGCGGGACGAGCTGCGCAAGCTGGACGCCGTCCTGTGCGATCTCGTCAAGGTGTCCATCGCGCGCGCCGAGAGCGAGCTCGACTTCATCATGCCCGGTTACACCCACTTGCAGAAGGCCCAACCCGTCCGGTGGAGCCACTGGCTGCTGTCGCATGCCACGGCCTTCGCCAGTGAGCTGCAGCGTCTACGGGAGGTCACCCGGCGGGTCAACCGCAGCCCCCTGGGCACCGGCGCTCTGGCAGGAAACCCCTTCCAGATCGATCGGGAGGCGATGGCCGCGGAGCTGGGCTTCGAGGGTCTGCTGTACAACTCGATGAACGCGGTAGCCGACCGCGACTTTGCCATGGAGACCATGCAGTGGGGAAGCTCGTTCATGCTCAAGATCTCTCGCTGGGCCGAGGATCTGATCATCTACAGCAGTTTGGAGTTTGGTTTCGTCCGGTTGTCCGACGCCTACTCGACCGGCTCGTCGTTGATGCCTCAGAAGAAGAACGCAGGTGAGTCGCTTCCGTTTATTTTCTTATTTGCATTCAACTAACGAGAACAGACAGCCTGGAGCTCCTGCGTGGCAAGGCCGGTCGCGCCTTTGGCCACATGGCCGGCCTGATGATGACCATCAAGGGTCTCCCCACCACCTACAACAAAGACCTGCAGGAGAGCGTCGAGCCCCTGCTGGACCACATCAAGACCGTCAGCGACAGCATCCAGATCGCCACCGGCGTCCTGTCGACCCTGACCGTCCTCCCGGAGAAGATGACCGCCGCGCTGGCGCCCGAGATGCTGGCCACCGAAATCGCCGACTACCTCGTCCGCAAGGGCGTCCCCTTCCGCGAGGGCCACCACATCTCCGGCCGGGTGGTCGCTCTGGCAGAGAAGAACAACGTCCCCATGGACACGCTGTCGCTCGAGCAACTTAAAGCCGTCGACGCGCGCTTCGACGAGGATGTCCAGGCTTGTCTGGACTACGAGCGTGCCGTTGAGCTGAAAGATGCGGTCGGAGGCACCAGTCGCCGCGCCGTGCTGGAGCAGACTGCCGTCCTCAGGGGTCTGTTGTAGAATATGATCCGTTGTAATTGTGTCATTATGGAATGAAAAGCCAGGTCTTTCGGGTTATATGTTTTAGTAGGTATATAGAATACACTTCGTCTTGTCTAGTTCGTTCGCTCTCCAGTCAACCATTAATCTATATCAAATCCAGCAACACTATAAAGAAATAAAGGAGATCAATATCAATGCATGAAGAAAGCAACCAACAATAGAACTAGGGTATAGAATCACTCAACACAAGAAAAGCCACCAACAGCATCAGCATCAACGCCAACAAAAACCTCAAACCCCCATCCCACTCTCAAAACTCCTCCTCCACTCCTCCCTCCTCCCAGACC
>JACBAD010001739.1:0-15758 GCA_014281905.1 Aspergillus hiratsukae | reverse complement strand
TTTGTGCCTCACTGCCTCCAGGATGTTCTTTTTGTGAGCTGTTGTCTAAGTCCACGCCTTAAGTTCGTTAGAGTTTCGCCAATGTAACACTAAAGTCTAGATGACGGCAGGATCCTTAGCCTGTTCAGGCATACAGTTTAACAAGGTCTTAAATTATCACTAAGAACAAGTTCAACAAGGCCTCAAAACACCTCAAATTTGAGGCGTATCAAGGCCTTATTAAACTCCTCGACTGTTATATAGAATCATCAAAATCACCCCCCTAACCACCCTAATCACCCTAACCACCCTAAATTTGGGGTGGTAAATTTGATGATTGATAAAGATTAGAGTTAAGACCTTGCAGAGGTTTTCCACCTTACTATATCTAGGTAGTAGCTTAAAAGTTCAACAAGATCTTAAATTACCCTGAATATCCCAAGACCTTGTCGAACTATTCTGAGACCTTGTTGAACTGTAACCCGAGCCTGTTCCAGAATACGATCAGAAACTTAGATATGGCATGATCACAGTCAGCTGCTCTATTACCATTTCACTGTTGCATAAGCAGATTTAATCACTATTCATTTCATATATGCCATACTAGAAAAATAGTGTGTATGAACTATAAGGTGATTACAAAGCAGGTGGCAGGGTGGGGTGAAAATATATGTCTGCATTATGGTAAAATATATATAATGCAGGAGTTAAGAGTGCATGGACCAGTGTTCAGCATTCTAATTTTCCTCAGCATATAAATATGCTTGAGGCCATTCATTGAACCACCCACCTTTCATATTGACTGCTTCTTTATAACACTCTGAAACAAACAAGACAACGGCATGGGACATAAAATGATGCACTGAATCCATTGAAGCAAAGACCTCGGCAAAATGAGGTCTAAACAGATCTACTACATCAGATCGAACGACTCATACAGGAAAGCCAAACAATTCTCGTCCCTTGAAGACACACCAAAGCCTGGCCTGCCTAGTTGGCCAATGACACCAGTTTCTTGGCTGAAACACCCTTCTTGAGCAGATCCAATGCCTCCTGAATGCCATTGAGACCCTTTGTCGGCACGATCTCCGGACGGGGGGCTACCTTGTAGACCCCCTTCGCCAGCGCGTCAGGCAGATACCCGGCAAAGGTGGCCGGGTTTGTCTCGTGGTAGATGACCGCACCCCCCGAGGCAAATATCATTTTGGCATCAACGCCCTCGGGGGCGACCCCTTCAGGGACCGGATTACTGGCGACGCGCAGGTTTTGCTTCGATTGATGTGCCACCTGGCAGGATGGTGACACGTCGCCGGCCGCCTGCAAGACTCCCATGCATTCGCTCTTGTCCAGTTCCGCGACGACCTTGCTGATGACATCTGGGTCGTTGTAGTCGTAGAGGTGATCCGCACCAAGACCCTTGACATATTCAAAGTTGCGTGCGGAGCAGGTCGTAAAGACCTCAAATCCAGCTGCTTTGCTAAGTTGGATCGCATTGCTACCGACACCCGAGCTGCCGCCCCAGATGAGGATGGATTTGCCGGTGCTGTTGGCTGGAGCGCTGGCCGAGGGAAAAGGCAAGGCAAGGTAGTCCTTGGAGAACAGACCATGTGCCGCCGTCGCGATGCAGAGGGGAAAGACGGATGCTTCGGCGAAAGTCAAGGAGTCGGGAATCTTGCAGGCCAGGCTATGGTCGAGGATTACATAGTCCTGGAATGCCCCTTGCTCGGGCTTCGCGACTGCAGCACCTAGAGCCAGTCCCAGGACACGATCTCCAGGCTGAAATTTGGCCTTCGCCGCAGAGCCGGCACTCTCGACGGTGCCGGCAACGTCCTCTCCCAGGATCAAGGGATACTTAATGAACGGTAAAGGCACATCCTGGACCATGGCATCGGCAGGATTCATAGCCCAAGCATGGACCTTGACTAAGATTTCGTTATCAGCGATGTTGGAGGGGATCGGACTCTCGCGGATGATGCCGGGTACACCGGCCTGATCCTGCCAAAGAGAGCGGTTCAGAGTCGACATGCTTGTGTGTGAGTATGTCAATTGCACTGTATCCTTTTCTTAGATATCCGTCGAGGGGAATAAGGACATTGAAATGCAGCATCTCGTCTCGTCCGGCTCTTGCAGCCCTCTTATGTCCGCTTTAGCATGGGTTTATCAGCCTCTACCACCATTACTGAGCAGGGGCTACTTGCTCTAAGTGGTCACTTCTATCAATCACAAGCATTATTAGCGCGCCGTCCGCGTCACTTCAGGGTAAAAAAAGGCGTTTGGGGGGTTTTATCTCCTAGATGCTCGCGGACGTAAGCGGAGCTAAGCAGCCTTACTGCCGGGCTTCTGTTTTTAGATGCAATTGTGTCGGCTTGGCATATAGATGACCAAGGGGATAAAAGTCATTTGGACGACATCAGGTAATAGTATGTTCCGAGTCCGGAGAATGGAGGTTTTGACGCCCGAATCATAATATCCCAAGCTCCCCGCCCTAACTGACACGTTCGATGCGATGATTGATCAATGTCACTAGCCTGACGCTATCGCCAGTCAGGTCTAGGCAGGAAACCGACTCTTGAACCCCGCCAGATCGACAAGATTACGGATTGCACGTTTCCTCCGAATAATAATGTCGACTACTTTGGCAGTATGTCTCACGATCAGATCCCCCGGATCTGGACGCGAGCCATCACTCGGTATGAGCGGATCACCGAGAAGGCCCTGGATTTGGCTTCTCTGCGGGAATTAACCACTGTGGAAGACCTGCTGGCATCCATCGAAACGGAGAATAAGGCCTTTGGCGACTTCAGGGCTAAAAGATCTCACATCTTTTCCGCTCTGAAATCGGCCATGCTTCCTATCCAGCTGGTCGGGGATCTGGCATCGACGGGTGCCCAGCTTGCGTTCCCTCCTGCTGGGCTTATTTTCAGTGCAGTGAAATACCTGATCAATGCCGCTGGAGGTGTGTCCGCAAAATATGATGCCATAGTGGACTTGATGGGGACTTTGAAGGTTTGTCTTGAGGGCTCCCTGTGAACCTACTCTCGAGGTATTTATTTCATGCTCGATTCAGGATTTCACTGTCCGGTTGGGTGTTTATGCCCAGCAGCTGATTTCCGACGCGCTACGGGACAAACTAACGGATATTCTGTCCACGATGTTGGAGATTTTCGCCATTGCGCGGCATCAGATTGAACGTGGACGGCTTCGAACCTTTGGAAAGAATGTCCTCCTCGGTAATGATGAAGGCAAAGCCATGATAGACAAACTGAACGCCCTGATGGACAGCGAAAGGAGTCTTACTGGTGCTGAGACCTTGACAGAAGTTAAAATGGCTAACACCCGGATCAAAAGGGTGGACAGCAACATTGACAAGCTTGTCCAGCATATGAATAATATGGGCCTATCGCAGATGCAAACCGAGCAAGCGCAGGAGAAAAGAAATCGCGACCATGTCAAACGAGTCCTGCAGCCGACAACCAGTGCCGATGACCGATACACCGCGATCAATAGAAGTCGCACACACGGCACAGGGGACTGGATACGAGAAGAAAAGGGGTTTCGAGATTGGCTCAGCCGAGTCAAACCACTTATCTGGGTGACCGGCACACCTGGTGCCGGAAAGACGTATCTGGCGTCTAATATCATAACCTACCTCAAACAGCGATTCCCTCAAAATGTCCAGCATCCGTCTCACGTCTCCGTTGCTTACTTCTTTTTCAAAGATGATGACCTGAAGACGCGGTACCTGCATCAGGCGCTGCGCGATATTTCATTCCAAATAGCCCAGAATGATTCCATGTACACAAAACATATCGTTTCGTGTGTTGATTCCCCGGAGGACATCGCAACGCTGCCCAGCCTCTGGCAAAAGCTGTACGCTCAGTTCTTTCTCGCGAATAATGCGGTGGATAGTAGCGTTTACATCGTCTTGGATGCGCTCGACGAAGCATTTGCGGAGGACCGCTTGGAGTTGTTCGAAATGCTTAAGGATATTCAGCAGGGAGGAAGGCTGCAGTTTCTCATGCTAGGCCGGCCACATATTGACGAGGAGATCGACCAGATCGTAGAAGCCTTAGCCGGGCCGACTATTTATGTCTCTGATTTGAATAACTCGGAGGATATTGTGCGGTATATTAAGAGCAGCATCTCCAAGTCGGTTTATCTTAAACGGGCTTCGAAGGCGTTGCAATTGGAAATAGTGGACAGATTATCTGCCGGGGCCCAGGGGATGGTAAGTGGCTCTTAGGAGCAACCGTGACTGCGTCGTTGCTAACATATCTTAGTTTATATGGGTTGACTTCATGCTCAAAGAGCTCCTCAAGAAGCGGGACGAAGGGAGCATGCGGAAAGCACTGGATGAAGCACCACACGGTCTGTCCCAGATGATCCGACATGTTCTGAAGGACATATCAGAGAGTATAAAAGATTCGCCTCAATATGCAGAGGACCTGAATGAAATGCTCGCCTGGGCTACCTGTTCCACGTCGCCGCTCAGATTGGACGAAATGGAAAGCGTCGTCAAATGGCGCTCGGAATCTGGGGACGGCTGGATCTGGCTCGAGGGAGATCTACGGAGGCAGTACGCTTCGCTCTTTCTCCTCAACCGGAAGGATGGCTTGACGACGACAGAACTTCAACGGAGAGCAATATATATGGGACAAGTAGATACTCACGACTCGGAGATTGGGTTTGAGGACTTGGACAATCTGCCTGATTTCAACTCGGATCCAAAGACAACATATGTGACGCTGACGCATGCCTCGCTGGGAGACTTTTTCAGGAGTGAATGGAACAGTCCGATATCTGCGGATGGCTGCCCACCGATTGGAGTCAGTTTCCATGAAGCGAAAGTAATGCTATTCAAACGATACTATGAAATTATCTCTTGCCCAGAGGACTCCTCAAGAAGCGATATTGCAAATGTACTTCTGTTCCGAGCTAGCAGTTCGGTCATCCCAGCCCTCAAGGCCATGGACATTCATCTATGCAGCAAAGCCGACAAACAAACCATTGGAATCTATCTGGCAAGGCTTCTTTTCGATGAGTGGGCGATGCCCAGGTTTGTCATGTTTACCGGTAATGTGCCTCTCCTAGAGGACATCCGGGACCTGTTTATGTCCTGGCTAAGCAATTCCGATGTGCAGGAGGCGTTGCCACCGGTCGAGAAGGGGTGGTATGACTCTTTTGCCTCTGGCGATATCAACGATATTTTTCTCCCCACTATCCGGTACATTGCCAGGAGTTGGCTGGGGGATGCGGCTTCGACGTCGAATGGACATAACATTTGCCAGTTCGTCCACGAGTACCTTCATGCCCGCGGGACCTCTCGAGTGAAGTCTATTGAATCAGCGGAGGTCGTGGTTGAAACAGCAGAGTGGTGTGGTTTTGAGAAGACTACGATTTGGCATCGACGCCTCGCTATGGCGCTGAGAGACCGTGGCTTCCTTGATGAATGTATCGAGTACTTTCAGAAGGCGATTCAATTAGGGTCGACAGCTGACGGTTGGCTTACGCGTGCTGAAATGGCCACAGCATATATCCGTAAGAAGGAATACCGAAAGGCGGCGGAGGCCCAGGAAGTTTGCATGCAGCTGCTGGACAAAGGCGAACAACCGTTCCCAAACGATAGCCACAAAAGCAATGGTCAGGTGCACCGCGTCTTAGAGTCCCTCGGACTCTGCTATAACCAGCTCGGAGAATTTGAGAAGGGATTGTCTCTCTACAGAAAGGCTTTTGGGTACAACAATCGGTGCAACACCTGTGTTCGTGCAATCTTAGCATATCTAAACATGGAGGGGAGATACACGGAGAGCATGGACCTGCTGCAGGAAATGGACGAAAAAATCCCCGAGACCGACTTCACACGCCTATCGGAATGTCTGATGACCAACTCCGAACTCTCCGACGCCTTTACACACTGGTTCTCAGCGGCGGCGTACCACACATCCAACACAGCCTACATGGTCAATGCATATGCGAGTGCTGCCAAGGTTGCATTTCGCAAGGCTAAAACCGTCCAGGCTGCAAATCTCGAACTCTGCAGGGGCGTCTTTCTCCAGATCTATGGACACGACTCTTCACGCGCTGCGCGGGTGTGGGAGGGACTCATCAATACCTATCGTGGGAAGAGATCTGATGGAGAGATTACCCCTGTGCTGGAGACTGCGTCTAATTTTCTGGCGACTCACTATTTAACTCAGGCTATGGAAGTGGGAGTTGATACAGTCGAGGGCCGGAGATACGGCGAGATGCTGGAATTACTCGCGCAGGGAAGAGCTCTCTATGTCAGTGATATCACAAACCCACAGGAACCGGAGAAGAATCCTCCCCATGCAGACCGGTTCGTGACTAATTCGGAGGTCGGGTTGATCATGGGGAATTACTACAGACTTTCTGATCGGAACATCGAGGCGATGGCCTGCTACACGGCACAAGTCAAGGAATGTATTCGGCTCTTGAGCGACAATGATCCGCTGAATGATGGAATGGCATTTCGGCGACTTGGGGGTGTCTTGGCTGGTGTTGGTGACAAGGAGGGCGCAGTCTCGATGTGGCATCAGAGTTACTCGCTCACTAAGTACGACAATGACAGCAATGGCGAGGAGGACGACTTGGCCGAACGATCGATGATTTGCAGGGGATGTCATAGGTCCGCCGAGATCAGCAATATCTCGATTTGCCGATATTGTCATAACGTTATACTCTGTGCGACGTGTTTGCCACTGCGGAGGAGCGGAAGTCTTGCAGTCAATATCTGCAGTCGAAAACATGACTGGATTCTGCTTCCTCCCCTACCAGAGAGCCTTAGACAGCGTGGTAAAGGGGAGAAGGACATGGTGTTTGTGGAGGATCATTGGATCAGGCTGGACGAGCTCAAACGGCAATTGATGCTAAGATGGGGCATTAAATAAAGAGGGTGATCCCTAGTACATAGTATGTCACTCTATACAGCTTTCATAATGAAAGACTGAGTGAAGCTAGCTTGTCAATGACATTCATATATGAGGAATGAGAATTATGAAGCTACTCAGACATGAGAAGCTTTACAACTCAGGAAATTCCTAATATCCGTTAAGCTGACACGGTTCAGCCCATTTCACCATTCGAAGAATTTGACATGAACCCTATACCTTGAGGCTGCTGTCTCCACGTCGTCGCCCTTAAGATACTGTCCGTAAGGTACGGCCGCATCCTTATCAATCAGTTCTTGCCAGATTCCGCCCTGATCAACAGGAGGAATTATCCCGTTGACTCTCCAGTTGTCCGCAGGATGCTCGTAGATGCTGTATTCCCATTTGATCCCTTTAGGACGGAGAATCGGTCCCGCAATTTTATTGATCCTAGCTATGAAGGCTAGGCGTACCCCGTGCGCTGGAAAGGAGAGAGCGGCGTGGTCGATGACGAAGAAGCCAGCCGGGAAGGTTTTTTTACAATGATTACATCTTACCACTCCCGCCCTTCCTATGGTTGCACGCACTGCTCTGATATTACATACCATATAGTAGGGATATTGAAATGTCATATAGTAGGGATTTGAATCATCATATACTAAGAATATCGAATCACCATATAGTAGGGATCTGAATTATCATATAGTAGGGATTCGAATCGCCATATACTAAGGATATCGCATCACCATATACTAAGGATTCAAATTGCCATATACTAAGGATATCAAATCGCCATATACTAAGGATTCGAATCATCATATAGTGGGGATTCGAATTGTCATATACTAAGGATATTAAATCAGTATATAGTAGGGACATTATGTCCTTATATACTAAGGCACTGCACTGTATGGGTATGAATGAATGAATGAATTATTCCTCCGGCTGTGCGCAGCCTAAGGCTGCATGTAGCCTCCGCGCTGATTATGCTGAGTCATCTATCTATGCATGAGACATGCCTTTTCTTAGTTCTCATGGTTCAATCGCCCTGTTGCCATCGCAAATCGTATCACTGTTCTAACCACCTCCATGTTCGGTTTCCAATTCTTTTCCTGGTCGAGTTCTTCTCCTGTGGGTTTCTTTCTCCTTGATCGGCCTCCTAATGCGTATGACATGTCCCCGTATCGATTGCCCATTGCCACTTTCATTTCCCCACGGTATGTTTCCCATCGTTTACATTCGAAAAGAAAATGTTGTACTGTTTCTTGCCCCTCTGTACATTCGCAGGTTTCATGAGCTGCTTGTCCAATTCGACGTAGGTATTGATTCAATTGAGTATGGCCTGTTCGGAGCTGCGCCAAGGTCGATGCTTGTGTCCTGCTGAGCTGATCATACAAGGTCCTAGTATGTCGTCCTGGAAGGGACGCGTCGATCTCTCTTGTGTACTTGCCAAAAGGATTTTGTAGGAACTGCTCCTTTCGTGCCTGGTTGAGCGTATTCCGCATTTGCCTCCACGCAGTGGATCTTGCGCGTTGGGTAGCCCAAGCTGGTGAGTCTGGCTGAGCGCCCTTCTGGGTGGCATAGTGGCTCGCTGTCTTAGCCATTTGAAGTCCTTGGTTCTGTAAATCGTCCGCTATCCATCTGATCGTGAGTTGGATCCCAATCTGCATCATCTGCGGGTTTGGCTGATCCGCACTACATATCAACTATGGGATAGTCTTATTGGGGTTGCCTCACGTGATGATCACACTGCGGATTAGGCTTCACCGACCTGGCGGGGTTCCTCCCTCCTGCAACTGCCTCACGAGAGTCAGCCGCTCGCCTCCGCAAGTTGCTCGTCATCTCTCACGCAGTCAAGACTCGGTTTTTCCGCTCTCTACCTTCAAGATGACATCCTTCAGCCAGTCCAGCACCGTTACGCCTGTCCCCCAGGACTCCGCGTGGCCCCCGGCCCATATCTGGGAGACCATGAGCGCGGCGGACCGCGCCACTTGGCTACAACAGATACAAAGGGACAGGACCAGGCGTCTTGAGATGGATGAAGCCGAAGTCGACCTCTGCCGGAGGAGGCCTCGTGCGGACCTGCGAGTCGACGAGGATAACCAGGAGGAGAACCTCAGTCATCGATGCAGATCAGGAGGATAGGGTCTTCAAGATGACCGAGTCAGGAGGCACAGTAGGCTTCAAGAAGGCAGCATCATCGCTTAAGGACTGGGGTCCTAACCCCCAAATATGGACCAACTGCTTCCTTACCTACTTGGCAGTCATAGGATACCTCTTTGGTGACAAGCACCCTAAGGCCGTCCCCAACTTGCTCATGTTTATGAGACAGATCCTGGACGTCGCTCAGACCTATCAGTGGCCGGAAGCAGTACTCCCGCTGGCTCTCAACTTCCACCAATATATACTGGATAAGGGAGAGCTGTCCACGGACAGTTACCTAGTGACGGCCCAGTTTCGCGAGAAATATCTCCGCCACAACCTCACTCTACCAGCTAAGTCACCACCACAGCCTCAGCAGCCCGACCTCGCCATACAAGGTCTACCAGAGCCTCGAACAATGATACAGAGATTTGCGATAAGTTCAACACGACGGGGTGCCTCTGGGACGGCTGCAAGAGGCGCCGTGAATGTACCGTATGCGGGTTAAGCGAGCATGGTGCCTCATCTTGCCGCAAGGAAAAATAGCAAGCAAGCAGTGCGGTGAGGAGAAAAAACGCCAGAGCAGCCTCCTACTTCTTACCACCAACCGTAATGCCTTCGGGCCAACCAGCGACGTCCAATACAGATATTCCATTCCCCTTTTCAACCCAGAACTCTCAAAACTGCAGCCTTCTCCTTCGCCGCTACATGCACAAAGATGGCGCAATCGCCTTTGTTACTATCCTGGCGATCTTGGACCTACTCTCGCTGGCATCTTAACCTACGGCGTCCAGATCGGCTACAGGGGCAAGATACACTCTTGTCACTCCACCAACCACTATATTCACGAACACAGCGTTATCACGGCCAAACTAGCAGAGGGTCTTGACCTCTGTCGAGTTCGACTGGCCTCAAAACCTTCCTTCATTTCGCCTCTTGGGCTAGCCCTAAGCATGATGGCGGACGGCGCCGCATCCATGACCTATCCTGGCCTCCTGGACGAGGCGTTAACCAGGGTATACCAGACAACTGGTCAGCTATCGAATACATGAAAATGGACGATATATACAACCAGATCAGAAAAGCCGGCCCAGGCTGTACAATTATCAAAAAACGAGACATTAAGGACGCCTTCCGGATAGTCCCCGTTGCCGAGGATAACCAGCATCTCCTAGCCTTCTAGTGGAACGACTCCACCTACGTCGAATGCTGCCTCCCCTTTGGCCTGGCAACAGCTCCGTTTCTCTTCAACCTTTTCGCGGAGGCTCTCCACTGGATACTCCAGTGCCTCCTGCACGCATTTTACATCAACCATTACCTAGACGACTTCATCGCTATCACACATTCCCCCTCAATGTCCGATCCTGCAGGTGCTTTTGACGAGGTCTACCACACGGTAACCGACTACCTAGGCATCCCTCGCAACACAAGAAAGGACGAGCAAGGGACTTGCGTTACAGTCCTAGGCATCCAAATAGACTCTATTGCGATGGAAGCTCGTCTGCCACGAGAGAAGCTGTGCCGCGCCACATTGGACGCCGCAGCTGCCCTCAACGCAACGAGTCTTACCCTTAAGCAAACAGAGAGCCTCACAGGCTCGCTAGCCTTCCGCTCAAGAGTGGTCCGGCTTGGAAGAACAAGGCTACAGTCTCTATACACCTTTCAGGCCGTCTTCCCACATGGGAGCCGCACGCGCCGCCGTATCCCTTATTGAGCTTCATCCATGTAATGCTGCCACATTGGCCCTTGCTCAAGTCGCACACGCGCACATCCGCTGGCTGGCCCATTGTCACCAGCTTCATCCATGCAATGCTGCCACATTGGCCCTTGCTCAAATCGCACACGCGCACATCCGCTGGCTGGCCCATTGTCACCAGCTTCATCCATGCAATGCTGCCACATTGGCCCTTGCTCAAGTCGCACACGCGCACATCAATACCATTGAAGTAGACGCCATTCTACAAGGCTTCCTACCCTTCAGCCACCATTGGCTCCATCACACTCTTATTATCCACACGGATAGCTCCACAGCGCACACGGGACTAAGCAAAGGCTGGCTTCATGGTCCACCCAATGCACCTTTGAAGAGCCTGCTTATCCTAGTGGCGGCGAGAGACATCCAAACTGTGCCACGTTGGCTCCCCTCCGGGGAAAACACATTAGCAGATGCGCTCTCCCGTAATAATCTTCAAGAGGTTGCTAAGATTTGTCCTCACTGGCAGGACCTCTCGGTATTGAACCGCCCGCGTGGTTCTCTTTGCGACCTCATCAGCTCAATGCAGGCCATCTAAAACTGCTATGGAACGGCCTCAGCGCCGATACTCGCTCCGTCTACCTCTCCGTTCAGCGTAACTACGAGAGACACTGCGCGCTGCAAAACTATCAGCATGGCCAGCGTCAAAACAGTCGTTGATCTCATGGTTAACCTCCCGACTTCTTGGCAATTCTAACCAAAAAGCAATCAAGCCAGATACCGCACTGGCAGACTTAGCTGCTCTCCGAGCCTACCATGCTGATAACTTCCTTGACGACAAACTCTTTGATAACAAACACTTTCGGCGTCTCGTCGACGGCGCGAGAAGACTCAGCCTAACAACCAAAGTACGGGTCAGAAAGCCCATTTCACGTGAGGCCATTACGAAACTATCATCGGGCCCAGCAGCCCTTTTGTTACAGTCGTCAGAGATAACTACAGACCTCAAAGACTACTTGAACTTCGCAACTGCCTGCCGGGTGGCATTTGCTGGATTCCTCCGCATCGGAGAATTCACCTACAAGAGAGTTCTCCTCATTAGACCATGCGCAACTCACACTCAGGCGGAGTAAGACGGATCGCCGCCATGAAGGAGTACAGATCATTCTTGCCAAGACAGGAGATGGAGCATGCCCAGTCGACGCCCTTCAGAAGCTGCTCCTTCTCGCCCCTAGAGGACCTGACGGCCCATTGTTCTCCTTCCACAGAAGACCATTTAATCGCAACAGCTTCCTCTCCACCTTATCAGCTAAGCTGAGGGCACTCGGATTACGGACGGACGGCTACTCAGGCCACGGTTTTCGAAAGGGTGCAGCGCAGCATGCGCATGACACTGGAATCGTCGACGACCAGATTCAGGCTCTTGGGAGATGGACCTCGGAGGCATTCAGGGTGTATTTCACAACGAACGCGTCGGTCTTATACAAGCTCAACCATCAGTTTCAGACAGGCTCGCCAGCTCCGCTATCTCTGCCGATTCCACCACCGTCCCCTCCACCAGCCTAGTTTGGCCCGGGTCATTGGGCCCTCTCTGACGCTACGGTCTAACGCGTTTACGCGTGAGACCGCAGCGACAGGTGACCCGTTGCGGCCAAACTATACACACTGTGTCCGTCTTGACTGCGTGAGGTCACCAATAAATTAAAAATTAAGCTAAAATAAGCTTAATTAGGGTTGGAGGGTGCGCCGCTGAGGTTAAGATGAAAGTATGGAGTAGTACAGAGACATATACACATATATATATCTACAGCTATCATATAGAATATCCAGTTCCTTTCTTTAGACATTGTTGATATCATCTAATTATGTCTCTTTGCTGTCTCAAAAGGCACAACCCCGAAGGGGCTCAATTCTAGCCAGATCGGAATTCGACTCAGCCTTTATCAAACTATGATCATCTAAATATGCAATCAAACATAATGACGGCTTTGCTGCAAATGGAGATTGCCGGTGCTCTAGGCTCTTACTTAAGTAAATTGTCAGAGTAAGCAGCACTCAGTTAGCTGTAATTTCATAGATGTTTAAAGTAGCTGACATCAGGCCTGCCAAGCAAAGTAAATAATCCTACTACAGAGACAATGCTTTCCCTATCCTGATTCCACTGTTTGGAATATCTAATAAGGAAGAAGGCGTCTCGGCAAGCATTCCCGGCGTAGAACAATAATAGTGTAATAATGTGTTCAACAGAACTCCTCATGATCAAATGATTATTCAATGGGTTGTAACCAGTCTAGAACCAAATTGAGGCGATGCACCCGGGTACATCTTCGAATGGTTAATGACTCGCATGACATCAAGGTGAAATACGTTAAACCCAACTCATATTTGGCTGAGATATAAACCTAGTGATGTAGGCATAATGTCAGGGTCACTTAAGACAAGATAACTACGAAGGTCCCTCATTGCGATTTTCAGAAAGAGTTCAGCTGATCTAGACCTAACTATCAAAACAAGGGAGCAGGAAATCGACTCAAATCAGAAGTTCTCAGTGGAATACACAATGTCCACCACGATCACCGCACACGTCAGCAATTACGGGGAGAAATATGGCGACCCAAGCCATACAATGAAAGCCTTGACATGGCAAGGGAACCGTACAGTCAAAGTTGGTCAGTGATCTTTATTTCATTTCAAACATCTCAAATAATTCGAGCCTCCTGCTTATATGATGCGTTATAGTGGAGACTGCCACCCCCAAGATCATTGATCCAGGTGATGCCATAGTTAAGGTCACAGGCAGCACTATTTGTGGGAGTGACCTGCACCTTTACCACGGTATGTCATGACTCTGCAAGAGATAATGAAGTGTCACTGGATCTGCTAACACGCTATTCGTTTTCGACATGCAGGGGCCATCCCAGAGCTGCAGAAAGGTGATATCCTCGGCCATGAGTTCTGTGGTATTGTCGTTAGTGTGGGCCCGGGAGTCCAGAATGTTAAAGTGGGCGATCGCGTCGTGGCGTCGTTCCAAATTGCCTGTGGGCAGTGTTATTACTGCAAGCAGGGGTTGCGCACAATGTGTGAGCGGACGAATACAGGCGAGAGTGCCACTAAGCTGTATGGGAAACGAACATCCGGTGGGTTTCCTCCTAAACAACCATGGTGATCTTGGTAAGGTTGTTATACTAAGCTTGGTCTCAGGGTTCTTTGGATACTCCCACTTCACCGGGGGCTTTGCTGGTGGGCAGTCGGAATATGTTCGCGTCCCTTATGGTGACGTGAACCTTCTTCACCTGCCTGATGACGTTCCTGATGAAAAAGGACTCTACCTTTCCGATGTGATAGGAACATCTTGGAATGCTGTTGTCGACACTGGTGTTAAGGAGGGTGACACTGTGGCAATCTGGGGAGCTGGCCCAGTTGGACAGATGGCAGCTGAATTCAGCTTCTTCCATGGTGCTAAAAGAGTTATTCTCATTGACGGCGGCCAGGGAAAATGGCGACTGGACTTCATCAAGAAGATTGTACCCAAGCTGGAGACAGTCGACTTTACAAACCTCCCAAAGGGTGAATCTGTTCCCTCGACACTAAAGAAAATGTGCGATGGCCGCGGACCTGATGTGGCAATTGAGTGTGCTGCTGGTGAGTATGAAAAAGGATGGGCCCATTACTTCCAGAGATTACTCGGCATGGAAACAGATACATCTGAACTGGTCAATGAAATGCTTATGTCTGTCCGTGGGTTTGGACACTGTGGGATTACGGGTGTATATGCTGGTTATGTATGTGGTACCTTTCCTATGGCGAACAATTCCACTGACGTTGCGATGCAGTGTAATCACTTCAACATCGGTGCCTTAATGGAGACTGGAATCAAGCTTCATGGCAATGGACAAGCTCCTATACAGAAATACTGGAAAGAGCTGTTGAGGCTTATTCAAGAGGACAAGATCCGCCCACTGGATATGGTCACCCACCGGTTCAAGCTCGAGGACATGGAGAAGGTCTATGATTTATTTGATAGGCGTGACCCGGGTATGCAGAAGGTTTTTATCCAGACAAAATTTTCCCCTCCTCCATCGCCAGGAGCACCCCCGTTAACAGTGCTCTGAGGAATACTTTATGGAGAAAAGTTGTACTAGCAAGTTGGGATTTACACATGGGATTTACACATCTGAAACATCATTAAAAACTGGACACTCAAACCACACAGCTGTGAAATTTTCTATTCAAGTCAATTGCAATAAAATCAAGATTGTTTAAACAGTCCTCCTTGACTGAGGGAGCGGCCAACAAAACCTCCCTCTTCTGTTTCTCATAAAATGCCATTGAGCTCGGTGTGAAAGCTCAACGTTATATGACTCTTCCTATTATGCCAATATACTAAGGGAAAAGATACGGAAATCTGGCTCCTGGACCAGTGACCAATCCTCTACCGCATTCCTTGGAATACTCTTCAATTCCTGGCAGAAGCAATGTATCTTCTGGGACCAGCGCAATTCAGATGAATTGGTACCCTTTCAGAGGTACACTGGCATAATAATTGTGTATTGACTATAAAGAGTGGTGGAAGTACGAACATTGCGAACCTTATAAAATACAGTGTGGTTAGAATGAGTGACTACTGCCAGTAGGCCTCGGAAAGGCTCGTGTAAAGACTTCAAAAGTCGGAGACAGAATAATTGGCAGCAAGATACACCCCTGCTACATGGTTCAAGTCTCTTTCAGTGACAGAGTCAAGTCCATATCAATGAGTCCGCTTTCCACTTGCACCTTTTCAATAGGCAGAAACACAAAGAAGATACGCAAAACACCAGAATTGTCACTCTTGTCAGTCACATTCCGCCAGGAATGAGCGGTACCTCGCTGAACAATTACATCACCCTTTTTCAGTACTTTTTTCTCGCCGGAATCAAGGACTAGTTCTGTACTGCCGTCTATTATAACAGCATAGTCGAGAGTTGTTGTTCGGTGCATCGGGACCGCTGAGCCCGGTGGTATCTCGATAACGATGCAGGATGTGCCGTTGGGCGGAGCCAAAGGCGACGGCTGCGAGA
>JACBAD010001740.1:0-15881 GCA_014281905.1 Aspergillus hiratsukae | reverse complement strand
CCCCTAGGCCGACATCCCCACAATGACCCGCCGGAAACATCAGCCCCTGCTTCCCCAAAACATCATTAATCTGCTTACTGGTGACACCCGGCGTGACTACAGCAGTGCGTTGCACTGCATCAACGATACATTCCCGCCATTCGCCTAGATCGATAAGCACGGAATCATCCTGTAGACTCCATACGGGGAAGGAATGGCCCCCCGCTCGGACTGCGATGCGGCTGTTATTGGTAATTGCTAGCTGGATAGCAGAGACGACGTCCTCTGTTGAATGTGGTTTGATGATGGCGAGTGGGAATCTAGGTGGATAGCGCTTGTTGAAGAGGCCGCGGAGGCGGGCGGATGAGTAGACTGCGGGGTTGGAGTCTCGCCAGATGATTTGCATTTTGGGTAACTTCTCTGATATAGATGATATTTGTGTGAACGAATACTGGTCATTGCTGGTTGATGACGGAGATGCAGGGTGCACGTGACGATGCCATAGCTTGGTCTCATCAAGATACTGTTGAAGATAGAGGGATATAAAGCCACAGCTTGTTGATCCATAGGACCACGACTGTATGTCAATTTATCCTTGGTGCTGTTATCGGAGGCCAACTGCTGTAGTTCCTATAGGCACTATGACAGTGTTGCATTCGCATATAAGGAGTGATGACACTCGGGAGTCGGGAAGTAATGAAGGCATACAAAGACAGGTGCTATAGCAAACAGGGTAAAGGTATGGTACTTTGTATGCTTATATTGTATGCTTAGCGGAGAATAGCAGAGAGCATGTAATATCTACTTCAGCCAACTCTCTGCGCTAGATAAATCATAGCATCTGCTCACATCAACTATGCAGTGCAACAGGCATGGTTAGACTACCGCTGGTACTCTGATAGAAGGTGTAGGATCACAAAATGCGTTCAAGATCAGAAGAAATGTTGAAGACTGAATAACTGCTACCAGATACTAGACCAACGCCGCGCTCACAGAAGAAATAGAGATCAGAGATAACTCACTCGCTGCGCCATTGCCGAAATACCACCCTTTTTCCCGAAACCAACCATACGGACCACCCCGTCAAGAGTAAGACATAATCATACAGTACATGAGACGTACAATATAGTACAACAAACAATAACGAAAGAGGAAAAAAGAATTACCGTGAAAATTCATTCCACACGGTGCTCAACCATCCAGCAGGAATGCCAACTTCGGATGGCATCATGCTAGACAGCTGGTCATAGTCGCATCCCTCGAGGAATGCGACGACATCATCCCCGCCGAGGCTGGTCGACCACATGGCGTTCGAAACACCTTCGAATCCGTCAATCGTCACCGGGGGTGAGGCCGCAGGGTGGTTGACGGATCCCGGCGGGGGCAGAAGTGGCAGGCCATGCGAGGTCGCCTGGCTGATAGGGGGAAGCGACTGGGAGTAGGGACCTTGTTGACGGGAGAGCCACGAGTTCAAAGGCTGGAGACGGTTCGACGACGGCACAGGACCAAGAGACGGGAGATTTGGCGAGCCGTAGAGAGGACCGTCGGGGTGGTGCTGCAGCGACGGGAGCGAATACGGCGACTGCGACTGCATGGCCCGCGGAGGCAACGGCAGGCTGGGCCGCCGCTCGGCATCCGGTCCAGGCAGAGGGAGGCCAGGGCTGTTGATGGGAACCCACGACTCGCGCCGGCCGCCGGCACCATCGGGAGCAGACTCGCCCGTCTCGCCAGCGCCAGGGTCACTGCGAACCGCGTTGCTGCCCGCATCACTGACGTTGGTCGCACGGTCGGCCCCGTCATCGTCGGCATTGTTCTCGGGCAGCCGGTCGTCGATGCTGCCAAAGTCAAGGAACAGCTTCTCGAGCAACTTGAACTCCTCGAGGCCTCCTCCGGCACCACCCTCCCGTATCGGACGAATTCCGTTGGAATGCGGGTCCAGAGCGTCCAGGCGGGAGTGCCGTCGAAAGTCCCGCTTCACCTTGGAAAAGTAGCTGTGCAGTCGGTTCAGCGTGCGGAACCATCCATTGGCCATCTTCAAGCGAGACCGAATATCTCGCAAGATGTCGAGTGCCTTTCGAGTCTGCGCCTGGCCGTGCGTTCCATCAGCGGCCCCGGACTTGAGACTCAACGATCCCTCCAGGTCCATGTGCGGAAAGTGTGCCGCATAGATGCCGATAAAGGCCGCATGGTAGATGGCAAACCCGACTAGTGGATTTTCAACGAGAACACCGCGCTCCTGGCAGGTTACCACGAGGTCCAACATCTGTCGGGCGGCCCGGAACAGCTCCCGCGCACTGTCCCTCCAAAACCCGTCCGGCCTTTCAGCAGGGAACAGAGGCTCGTCCAGGGGACCGATTGGCTCGTTGCACCGGACCGGAAGAAAAGGAATGTAGGCGCGGTGGAGGACGATGACAGAGAGAAAATAAACCACATGCATGACCGTATAGGACGCCACCTTGTTCTTGTACATGATATGGGTCTCGGTATTACGGGGTGAGTACTGCAGATTGCGCGAGAGTCCGTCCTGGAACTCGCCGAGCATCGTCCGCAGTTTTGAAAACCTAGAGTCGATGTGCCAGGGGGGAAGTTGTTCCGTTCTGTCAATGTTAGTTTCAGGGCAACGCGACGGGGGAAGATGAATTACCTTCGTCCACCGGCACAGGACCACTTGGCGATACTCCCCCAGATCCGAATGATGCGAATCACCCTGCTCAACACCGACTCCTCCGCCCCAATCTCCCATCGGTCGATCTCATCCTCACTCGAGTCCTTTCGTCGGGAGATCGGAGACCACGGTTTGTTGTCCGGCGGGACATTGTTGGGCAGTTTGTCATCGCTGAAGCCTCCGAGACTCTGGCGAATGCTGGGAATTTGCATACCCTGCGAGCCGAAGCTCTGCGGACGACGGGCGGACGGCTCGTTCAGACGCGACGTGCGCACCCGCTCGCCAAACGCGAAAGCGTTGTCGCTGGGCAGCTGAATGCCGAGTTCCTTGACCCGAATCATGCGTGGACGATATTTGCCGCTGCTGAGGCAGCGGTCGAGGATGAAGCAGGCCCAAAAGGTCCGTCGCTTCGTCTCCTGGGCTATCACATCGTCGGACGTCTGCTCTTTCGGTTCGGGACCGCGCCGCACGCCAAAGAGCTCCGCCTCGGCTTTGAGGGCGGGCGATCGGGGACCCTCGCGAGAGAAGAGCTCATTCTCCAGCTCAAACGGCAGTCCTATGGCCTGCGACAGCCGGATCGCCATGCCAACGTATAGCCAGGCGCTCTTCCCCCGGCACATGCCCCATTCGTGGAGTGCGAGCATCAGCAGCGCCTGCACGCGTGTGAGATCGGGTATCGCCAGACTGGCGCCATCGACGCCGGCCAGCCGGCTGCGCAGCGCTGCCGCATAGTATTCGGATGCGACGAGAGGGTTCGAAGGGTTGCCGGGGGAGGAGGGCGAATGGTAGGCGACCAGATGGGGATGGAATCGAGCAGTGAGCGCGAGGACTCCGAGGGGTATGAGAGGGTTGGGTTCGGCTTTGGGGGCGGGAGGACTTTGTGCGGAGTCTCGGTTGTTTTCGGACGATGTGCCACCGGAGAGCTGTCGAGTCTGGCTGGAGAAGGAGGCGGGATGAAGAAAGGGTAGGATGAGGGCGTAATGCGACTGGAAAAGATCAAAGACGGCCTCCCAGACCTTGACGGTCAGCACGGACGAGTCGAGCACCTCCAGCGAGGCTTTGGCTGCATCTTTGGCCGCGGACGAGGACATGCCGACGGTCTTGCGGGAGCGCTGTCGCTTGGGGCTATCCCAATCGCCGTTGCGATCCTCCCCGTCGGCCATGGCGGCAATGTCTCGTTTGGCCGCACCACCGCCCACACCGATGGCCGGGGTGGGATATACACATTCTCGACCGGAGGACTCGCATGCCCGACAGGTGGTGTCAATACCGGAATTGACGCATTTGATCTTGCTCCGCCGGCACCGAGCGCAAGCTATACTCGATCGCATGTTGAGTGATTTCTGGATGTAAAAGGAGAGGCGATTTAGGTAGGAAGGCGTGACAGACACCGTCTGCTGTCAGCCGGGGGTCTTCGCGTTAGTCCCCGGATTTCAAATTGGCCTAAAGTTTGGCTGAGGATGGAGACGAAATAAGCCGATGACCGACTGAGAATCGCATGAACTTAGCCATGATGTGGATTTCAAGTGATCAACTGAGCGACTGTGACTTACCTTGGACGTGAATTCCGGTGCACAGCACTGAGGGTAGTAGGCGTAATATGAGGAAAACCGGTCAATAGATCAATCAGGCGTAGAGGAGTGATGTGCGACCAGGATAGGGATAACCTGAATTACGGTAGACGAGGTCGAGGGGAAAAGGTGTAGAGTGCGACAGGCAAGGAAGCGAGCAGGAAGCAAGGAAGGCGAGTAGGGAGCATTCAACATGGGCGACAGACGGAATAAGCGGAGTGTGGGGGAGCAGGAATGCCAGACAGAAATCGGGGCACCGGACCGGCAACGCGACGTGGAAAGGAAACAAAGGAAACAAATCGGGTAGAGACGGGAGTGAAGAGTTCGTCAGAGGACACGGCAAATACAAGAGACATAGAGGATAAGAATAGGAATAGTTACAGGGGAGGCGAAGAGAGAAGGAAGAAGGAAGAGGAAGAGGAGAGAGGATGAAGGGAAAGGATTCAGATGATGAATGTGTGTCGTTGACTTCGGATACCCACAAGGAAAAAGGAAAAAAGGTGTCCAGTCCCCGGATAGTTCCTTTGGGTATGCTCTACTCGTTAAGTGTAGGCAAGTTAAGTCAGAATATCCGCATTTCAGCAAATTGCGGAGGCCCGACGCTGCTCTTAGCCTGACGGTTTAAGCGGGCGGTGTTAATCCGGAGACAGCAGCCCCAGCTTGTCTTTCCCGAGTGCCGAGATACCTGCCTGCACTCTACTCAGGTACCTCAACAGTATACAATTTGATGCTTTTTAATTAAATAGATAGTATTTGCTGGAATAATAGTATAATAGTATAATAGTTATATTTGCCCTATTGAAATATTCATAGCTGTGGTGACTGGTGAGAATACAGATGGTTCTAGGCGTACCATCAATACGGGCTAGTCCAGCCATCGGGACGGCGAACAGGCCCAGTCAACTTTTCGCGGGGGGCATTAGTTCGCCTCCGACCGACATAACTGGGGATCAAGCAAGAAGAATAAATATGCTTCAATACGTACAGACTTGAGATATCTGATACATCTAAAATAACATCCATGCATCTACTCCAACACTCATATATTTCCTCCGTATCCCATGTCAAATGAACATATCGGGACACCCAGGACGGACCGAAGAAGCCGGCTACCAGCAGTGTGGTGGAACAGCATGGAGAGACGAAATACTAATATTACTAATTACCTAACAGGCCAACCGTCATCCATCCACAATCCGGTCATCCTCCGGTTACACGGTAAAATGGTTAATTCTGCCGCTGTTGAGTGTTGACTGTGATGAATCTATTCAGAAGATCAAGCCTAGGAATGATTTAACCTGTTTCCATCTGCTTTCTACCTGTCGATTCTCTCGCTTCTGGTACTGGTAACTGGTAACTGGAATACAGTATGCCAAATTGCCAATGCCAGCATCCCGTGCCGATCGGTCTGTTGTCTGAGATGGCTGCGACCACTGCCTGCGGTGTAATTGTGGATGGATGGCCCCTACGGAGAATTCAACACGGGGTTACTTCCGCGGAACCAGACGAACTCAATAGGTATGGCACTCTGATTGCACCGTAACACTGTCCAACTTCATTCAATAATGTCACAAGGAAGGTCAACAAAGGAAATGAGGGGAAACGGCAAATGAAGTGGCCACAATCACATTACCATCCGCAGAACCTCGGGTATCCTCAGCCTGCCGTTACCTCAGGATGGCCTCATTTTCGTCTCTCGGGATGGGTTGGAGTCGAACACTTCTCATGGGGTAACTAACCATCGGATTCCTGGGCATTGGGAAGTTGTCCGACTCGTCGACTGTGGGATGGTTCTTTTTCATGACTAACAGAATCTGGGCCCTAGTTGATCGTTGGGCCCTTGCATCGGGCTTCCCCGCGGGGAGAGTGAGTCCACAGTCATATTGAGAGTGTTGACCAGTCACAAGATTAAAGGTTACAGCTGGATACTACCTAGATGATCACTGTCCATCCACTGCACAAACTCAGTTGTCTTTATACTTCTGTTTAGAATGTCTACTTCAGAACAAATCTCTCACTCAACTCCGCAGGATGATACCCTCCGACCGACAGTCGGCGGTCCTCCGCAGTCCGCAACCCGGGCGGCAACTTCCACAGAGCCTACACTTACAGCAGGGCCTATTGCAGAGCGCAACGGATTTTAACCGGGCAAGATACTGAGGACACTCGTCCCGTGGCCCGCTGGCCGCTCTTCGGGCTTAGCCGATGCCCATGATTGGCCCTCTGCTCCCCCAGCCCTTCTCACCCGAGGCACCAGCGAACCGAACCCCGCAATCTACTCTACCTTGGGTTTTCACATTCATCCTTTTCCTTGCCATGAATCCATGATATGGAGACTAGTTACCGTACAAGTACTCTGATATTGAAAGCACGTGCTACTACGTCCAAGATAGAACATGGAAACAGCCTGCTCAGGATTACTCAGGTACAGGAATTACCCGGCGAATCATCGGAGAATGCCCGACCCCACAGCCCGGCTATTCTATCTATGATCTATTATTACTGAAGTGTAAAAAGCGGCTATTATTCCGTATGAATGGAGGAAATTAATTATAGGTAGACAGAAGATTAAGATTGCACCAAGGGGCGCATTCTCAATTCGGCAAAACAGCGCGCAAACGCAGAGCCTGAAGGCTGAGGCTGTGACAGGCACCCGACAACTTCATCGGTCAGGACTCAGGTGGTCACCTGCTCGGCAACTTGGCCAATGAGATCCTGCAGATTATTCAACTCCGTTGTAGGTACGGAGTACAGTGTACCTTATTTTGAAAGTACTGGCGATAATAACTACCTTACTACTGTACCTCTCAGACCAACCCCTGTTCAGGGTTCCAAGCGTCAAGAACATGAACCTCTCGCCCGAGAGACCGCAGACTCCATCATCGCAATCCTAGGTCCCTACCTACATAAGTACCTACCGAGTAGGCCGTACTCGTACTTTCTCGGGATCAACAACCACACAGCCACTTCGTCTAACTATCTGAATCCTTCTATCCATGCAAAGAACCCGATTTCCCCGAGATTTACTCCGTAGTCGATAAGTGCAAGTACGGATAGCCACGATGCCAATGCCATGCCGTGCTAATACGGAGATCTGATTCGCTGCTCTGCGCCACGTCTGTATTGATTCATCTTAGACCAATAGGGCACTTAGGGGACGGCGGCTCGGGAAGAGATAGACCGTCGTATCTAGCCCGTATCTCAGATAAGTATTATTATCGGGGTGGTAGGCGCACGGAGTATCTGCATAGCTATTCACAGTACTACTAGTAGTCCAGTCCATCTTAAACTCATATTGGTACGGAGTATGATAAACAGGATAGGATAGATGCCAACCCAAACCCAGTCAACGATGTAACCCGGAAGCTTTTGCAACGGCTCGTTCTCTACGACAGTAACAGTTCCCTTCCGGACACAATGCATCGTATCTCCTGCACTCATAACCGACGGTAGACGCGGGGTGTCGGGGGCAGCGTCCCGTCATGGTCATCATGGTCAGTGAACAGG
Organism: Aspergillus hiratsukae; assembly: GCA_014281905.1. NCBI lineage: Eukaryota > Fungi > Ascomycota > Eurotiomycetes > Eurotiales > Aspergillaceae > Aspergillus > Aspergillus hiratsukae. The sequence continues at coordinate 8,159 of JACBAD010001740.1, read as the reverse complement.
ATGGCTGTAGTTCTGGTGTTTATCCGTCATTCACACTAGGCCGGAAATGTAGGCTGGTCGACTGCTATCGCAGTATTGGGTTGGTTCTCATAATATGCAGGGAGTATGTTCGAGTCCTTGTTTATCAGTGTTCGGTTTGTGGATACAGGGCACTCCGCTGTTTTTAACTGCTATATATCAAGTTGAGGCTCTCTTGGTACTCAATATTAGCGACTTGATTGACAACTAAGTAAAGATCTGACAATAGCCTTTAATGGTTGAAATCGTGCAAGGGTATCTTCCCAACGTATGTGAATTAGTAAAGTCGCGAAATCGCGTGTAACGTATGTGATAGCTTCAACGTATGATATTAAGCAGTTGGCTCGGTCTTGTTGGGATAGAACCTGAAGACACTAGTTAGCGGTAGTTCCAGTATTTCCAGATATGAGGTGAGATATACCAAGCAGCCACGGCGATGATCAAATACATCATCATCAACAGCACACCCTCGAGCCAGTGCGATTTGCCATCGGCAATGAGATAGTTCACCTAAGGAATTAGCGTCATCATAAAACCGATCCGACGATAAACATACCAGCAACACCGAGACGAAGAGCAGGATCACCTGGAACGCATCGAAATACAAGGTCATATTCTCGAGTCCTTTGCCAGTCAGCACCGTCCAGAGGTAGTATCAGTCTAGAGAAGGAGAGCTACCCATGCACCATCCAATCACAATAATCAACGGCAGAACCAGCAGAGCAATCTGCATGCTTGATCCCACAGCCACTCCAATCGCCAGATCCATCTTGTCCTTGGCTGCCACAGTCACGGCTGTGGCGTGCTCGGCCGCATTACCCACGATAGGAAGGAGAATCAGCCCGACGAAGGTCTTCGAGATGCCGCCGCTTGCCGTAATAGCGTCAATGGAACCAACCTGAACAGTCAGCGACCCTGGACACTACGTGATGCATCTTTCTTACCATAAATTCAGCGCATAATGCGACAAAGACGGTGGAGATGGTCAGCGTCAAGACGGCAACCCACATGCTGAGCTGGGGCTGTTCTTCGTCGTCCTCCTCGTGCAGTTGCATCTGCTGCGCGTTCTGACCGCCCATGGTTGCCGTCATCTTGCCAATCTGCGCCAGGCCGCGACTGGCGGCCCCCTCGGACACCTTTTGGCGTCGCTTCTCGACCTTTGGGCTGGGTCTGTTGTAGATCTCGGTGTGCGACTTGAGCTGGAAGAAGAGGTAGCATCCGTAGACGAAGAGCAAGATGATACTGGTGCCTGCTTTTGTCAGTGATGATCACATGCGCATAACCAGCAATCTTACCTCGCGACAACGGGGCGACTCCCACGTCTCCGGCTGCAAAAGTCAGTAATCATTCTTCATCTGGGCCGGATTGACGCACCGCCGGACCACGCGTGGAACGCAGTGGGAATAATCAGACTAGCCACCGCCAGTGCCAAAAGACTGGCCGCTGTCTGCGCGACAACCGGGTTGAAGTGTTGCTCGAGACGGTTGATACCACCGAAAAAGAAACACATGCCCATGACCAGCAGCAGATTCGACAGCATACTGCCTATAAGTGACGTTTGAACAATGAGGACCTCCTTATCAACTAAGGCGATAATGGCGACGATCAACTCGACCGCGTTACTACAATTGTCAGTCTGTTTGATATCTGCCGGGATGCGAACACCTACCCGAATGACGCATTGAGCAGACCACCGATCGTTTCACCAGTTCTGGGCAACGTTAGCTGGGCCTCTACAAGGAAAACGAGACATACCGCATGGCGATTTCTTCCGTAGCATAACTCAACATGGCCGCAAGAGGTCTGGATATGTCAGCCGAGTCCGGACCTGAGGTAGAGATGCATACATAATGGCAATGAAGTTGACCACGAAGACGGCCACCGGGTCAACATCGACGTAATTCAGTGCAACTGAGATTGTTAGTGAGATTCAGACGCGCCATATCGCAACTCACTTCCAACTGGCACGGCAACCAAGAGAACGTTAATCCAAGAGTTGAAGATAGTCGCTTTGATCTGGCCAATGGCGGTGAACTTTTGCTTGTCAGGCACGTCCTTCCCCTCCTCCACAGATAGGGCATCCCCATCCTCAGACCGACTTCCATAGCCGTTCATAAAGGTCTTCCTCTTCCGGGGTTTTCCTTCCGGGATCTCGTCTTGGCCCTCCTGGTTGGAGACGTTGATGGGTTCATGGCTGCGCATCGATGGTTCGGGACCCGATTTTTCTACACTTTCGGCTCGATGAAGACCGTCTGTTCCTGACGACTCTGGCGGAAAGGTACCTGCGTGCTCCGGACCGGCCAGGCCGTCGGTCATATCCCTCCGTCGCCGTCTTTCCTCCGACATGCGCACCTCCCCCGCCGTGTGGACTGGAGCGAGGCCGCTCTCCATCTGATAGGAATTGGACCGTCGCGGCCGTGCTTTGACCTTTCTGAAGGGATTATATTTGGATGGCTCGCCATCTTGGTCGTACCAGGCCAGATTCCTGGCTTGACGGCGGTAGATGTCTGGGCGCCGAGACACATTAGTCGAGAGCAGCTTGGCACAACATATAGGGTCAGGACTTACGCATGATGTCTAGAAGCACGTAACCCTGAAGAGATGGATAATAATACTGCAGTAGTTAGGATGTTAGGATGAGGTTCTAAAGGGGTGGGATGCAAGATGCGAAACGGCGAGGGTAAACAGAGTGCCCGACGACAGACAAAGACGATCCTGACAGGGTTGTTCTTTCATCGGACTTAAAAACAAGTCAAAATCTTTAATGACATACCGTATTTATTGACGTGGACCACTCGTGGCTAGAGATCACAGTTGACGAAATGTGGCGCGTAACTCAGCGCTGAGCCCCAGTGCCAACAAGACTACGAAAAGAGGGCTTGGAAGGGACAAGCTTTGGACAAGAATAGCTCAAATGGGTCGGGGTACAGATTGGCAAGGAATGAATGCGCCCAATTGAAGAATTGAGAAAAAGAAAAAAGAGCGACAGGTTCTTGCAGGCTCGTGCAACCAGCGAGCAATGCTGTATCCAGAAATTCAATCTGAAAGGATTGACGGTGTACGCAGGCGAAAGCAAAACAGAAAAGGGATGACATGATGATTGAGTCTGTCAAGACGCGAAGCATACTTGGCAGAACTTGTCCTTTGCTTGGCGATTTTCATCCACTCAACAGATCCAGATCATCGTCGCTATCTATGGAGAGGACATTATTATTGGCGAATGTTGATACACAGCCACAACAAGCGTGCATTTAGCGTATGCTGGACGCGCGGAGATTGGCGAACCCATTATTATGGAGTATGTGGCTGCTGCAATGAGACCGGGCCAATTTCGGTGTTGCTTATCAGATGGTCTCTACATCCTCAAAGAATGCAGCAGTCACAGTCATTAAATAAACTGTAGAGGTTGTCTACGAGGCATGGAATTGAAAGCGTCTACGACGATGATGCCCTCCTATTTCTTAGCGCTCTGATTCTGATTCATGAGGCCACCAGTTCAGTGAGTTGGTTAATTCGCAACCAGTACGAGGACCCCTTAGTAGATCCTAATCATCCTAACCGATTAAGGTTGGCTCTCAACTGTGGAAAGTTAGCACCCCTGGCACCTGTGAACTTTTGAGGAAGCCGTTTGCTAGGTCTCTAAGAAATGGGCACATACATTGCTTTATCAGATTCTTGATCAATCTGAATCATTCTTATGAAGACAGGACCATGAACTAATTAGAGCCTAGAGGTCAGTAGTCTGGTTTCATGGAATCATGGTTGATTGCAGTGCCATCTGTGGGTCTGGCATAGATTGAATCCGTACTCTAAAGCATGTCCAGAAACCAAGCCACATCATCAGCGACAATAAATAGCCTACCTCAGCCACATTCTAGTATTCAGCCTTCGCCTCAAGGCTCAACTCCAACCGATGTTAAGAACTTGATAGCACCATCATGCTTAAAGTTTCCCTGTCCGCCTCTTGAAATTTGAATTTGACCCTACAATAGTGTGCAATTTGATACACAAGTGGTCGTGCAACAAGACACGTCAGTAGCACTTGCATGCTGCCAACCTGCTGAATCAAGACCTCGTATTCGTGTCCGACCTTTGCGCCTTGATGTGATGAGCTGTCCAGCTCATGGTTGTGGACATGCGCGTAACACGACGTTTGTAGTTTATGCAGATATACCCTCAATGATCACTACTTCCAGATGGTGAAGTAGCGACTGAGTGCCCACTCGGTGATATATTTCGAAGTAGTATGACTCTGGGACTAGCAACACAGCGCAATTCTTGGATTAATGCATCCGGACAATTATGAGATTGGAAAGAAAAGCAGAGAGATTCATTATTGCAAATATAATAATGAGTGTTGGGTTGTCGTAGTGAAGGACATGGTGCATTATTTGCATAAATCTACTGTGCAAGGTACTCATGCTCAGATGACTAATAGTACACCGGAATGAAAAGTTTTCTTACTGTGGGCCCGGACCCTGAAACCCTGGTCCCTGGTAAGAACATATTGTATTGACCCCGTATCGTTAGTTGTTAAGATGTTTTAACAGCTCAAAAAGGAGGACTCGCATAATACCTTATGCTGCTAGAAGTTAGAACCATCTCAGCCATTCGCGGTGGCAGTCCAACTTGCAGGTCTTCGAGTTTCAACCCATCAATGACCCATCGACGCTCGCATAATCAAAATTGGCGATCTTAGCAGCTTAGGATCCAGGACAAGCCAGACAAGCCTGACAAGCCGGAACTTGAGAGAGAGAAGCACTATTGATGCCCCTATTCCTAAGCCAAGCTACACAACAAGACAACTGGGCAAAGGTAAGCATACGGGGTTCTCCGTAATGACAATACAAGCCCCCATTCCAACGACGAATCAACACCTCGGGCCAAGGCACTAAGTTTCAAGGGTCCCGTAGTTAGATCACCGAGAATGTCAATCCGCTGTCCCTGGACGTATCATTTGGTCCCCTCCTGTTGACTGCTTGGGTTGTTCTCAAGCAATTGATCATTATTTGCATACAAAGGATGCTTGGCGATACACCGGGTTTACCATCTTGGATACTCTCAAGTGAGACAATTGCGACAATTGTCTCCATCAACTGCATTAGCCAGATGGACTCGAGTCAGTAGACGCCAATCATCAGTCCACAATCCTTACTAGATGTCTCAATGTGACATAGAATAATCAATTGAATGATTGATAGTCAAGTGTACTATTTATAATCGGCTAGCCACTGGGTATTATTGCCCCTAGGGGCTGCTTACTGCTTACTACTCCGTCCTAGTCCTCCAAGTGCTTGCCTTGGTGCTTTCTCCAGCTCTCCTTTCCCCATCTTCTTTCTTCCAGTCATCCCCGTGCTTTCTTCTTCCTCTCCTCCTTCGTCTTATCGACATCCTTTCTTTCCCTCCTTGTATTCTATTTTCCACCCAGCATCCAACGGCTCATTGTGTAACTGCCGTCAGTCACTCGTTGTCCATATTCTGTCATTTTCTTCCTAAGGCCCTGTGGGTTTGATCCAAGACGATCAACCCACTCTCGCAACATCATCCTCTCTCATCTGCAACTGAGCTCACCCTCGTTTAAATCCCATACAACATGAAGTTCGTTTACGCCGTCGCCGGAGCTTCCCTCGTGGGCAGCGCCCTCGCAACACTGCCCGTCATCGAGACTAAGGTACTAAAGCTGTTGCTGGACGATCGCATTGGACCTAACTCATATGTACTTGATATAGGGCAACAAGCTCTTCTACTCAAACAACGGAACAGAATTGTAAGTTTGCCTGCATCTTCCCTGTCGCTTCCCTCGTCATCGTTCAATCACTAACCGACTTTAGCTTCATTCGCGGTGTTGCCTACCAACGTATGTCATGAAGAGATCCCCAACAGTTACCACCGACTAATCCAGCGTAGAGGAGTACCAGGCCAACGGCACAACCTCCGAGAACTCCGACTACACCGACCCTCTGGCCAACGTCGACAGCTGCAAGCGTGATATTCCCTACCTGAAGCAGCTGCGCACTAACGTCATCCGTACCTACGCTGTCGACCCCACCAAGAACCATGACGAATGTATGAAGCTCCTGGACGATGCTGGCATCTACCTGATTACCGACCTGTCTGCGCCATCCGAGTCCATCAACCGTGCGGACCCTGCCTGGAACACCGACCTGTACAAGCGCTACACCGACGTCATTGACGCCTTTGCCAGCTACAGCAATGTCATTGGCTTTTTCGCCGGTAATGAGGTCGCTAACGACAACAACAACACCAATTCGATCGCCTACGTGAAGGCTGCCGTGCGCGACATGAAGTCGTACATCAAGAGCAAGAACTACCGCTCCTCCCTGCTTGTCGGATACGCCACCGACGACGACGCCCATATCCGTGAGGAGTTGGCCGACTACCTTGTCTGCGGTGATAAGGACAGCTCTATCGACATGTTCGGCTACAACATCTACGAGTGGTGCGGTGAATCTTCCTTTGAGAAGTCTGGCTACAAGGACCGCACCGAGGAATTCGCCAACTACCCGGTCCCTGCTTTCTTCTCCGAGTACGGCTGCATTGAGCCCAAGCCTCGCAAGTTTACCGATGTCACCGCTCTGTTCGGTCCCCAGATGAATGACGTCTGGAGCGGTGGAATTGTCTATATGTACTTCCAGGAGGCCAACGACTACGGTCTCGTTTCGGTCGATGGCGACAAGGTTGAAACCAAGTCCGACTTCTCCTACCTGTCAAAAGAGATGCAGAAGGTGACGGCCACCGGTGTGAACAGTGCAAGCTACACTGCGCCTACCGCTGCCGCTCCTGCCTGCCCTTCGGTCGGTATCAAGTGGGAGGCTTCCGAGAAGCTGCCCCCTACTCCCAACAGTGAGCTGTGCGACTGCATGGTCGACACTCTGTCCTGCGTGGTGAAGGATTCTGTCGACGAGAAGGATTACGGTGATTTGTTCGACTACCTCTGCGCCAAAGGTGTTTGCGGTGGAATCAACTCCAACTCGACCAGCGCTGACTACGGAGCTTACAGCGTCTGCAGCCCCAAGCAGAAGCTCTCCTTCGCCATGAACCAGTACTACAACAAGAACAACAAGGCTGCGACCGCCTGTGACTTTGAGGGCAAAGCCCAGACCCAGAAGGCTGCTGGTGCTTCGGGCACTTGCTCCTCTCTGATCAAGGAGGCCGGAACTGCTGGCACTGGGTCTGTGTCCGCCGGTTCCACTGGCGGCTCCGGCAGTGCCAGCTCGACTTCCGAGGGAGCCGCTGGTGTTGCCGCTAGCCCCATGGCTGTCAAGGTTGGTAACTGGCAGTTTGGAGCCTACATTGCCACTGCTCTCTTTGCCGGTGTCAGTATGCTTGTGCTGTAGGTGAAGAGACGGGTGGGTCGTTTCTGTGGTTTAGACTTTGTTGAGTACATACTTTTAGCAAGTAGTGGTGCTTCATTCCGTTCGAGGAACTATTGCTTTTATACCTGGCGGCTTGGACATTAGTTGAATAATGATTTAGTCAATACACTATAACTTTCAACCCGCTTAAGTAGATGTAATCTAAGCTGCTGGCACAAGACCTCGGCGACGGTGGCCGAGTCGGTGCCAGTCACCGAAGTATAAACTGCAGTTGTAGCAAGGTGGATCTCGCAAACTCATCCTCGGCCTCACACTCGGCATGCCGAACACCCGGAAAAGAATCCGTCAGTACATATATCTCACAATTCCTTTTTCAGACTGAATTAGAACCGAATCTGATTGATATTAATGTTGACCAATGGGCCGGTATCCGTCCCAAACACCTAAGTCATGGCAAGCCCAGTCACAGCCCTCGCTCTCGACCCCGAAAAGCACGAAGCCACAGACTATCTCCCGCGCTGGCGCAAATACATCATCCTCTTCGTCGTAAGCTGGATGACCTTCGTCGTCACCTTCTCCAGCACCTCGTTGCTGCCCGCAACCCCCGAAATCGCATTGAACTTCAGCACAACCCCCGAACTGCTCAACGTGACCAACGCGGGCGTCTTACTGGCGATGGGCTTCTCGTCGCTTATTTGGGGGCCGGCGACTAAGATTCTGGGGAGGAGGTTGGCGTATAATATCGCTATTGGGGTGCTTGTGGGGTGTTCGGTTGGGACGGCGGTTTCGGGGGGTGTTAGGGGG
>JACBAD010001741.1:0-15983 GCA_014281905.1 Aspergillus hiratsukae | reverse complement strand
GGACAAAATGGGTGACCATCAATACACCAAAGAGAACAGAAAAGGCAATAGCAGCGCCAAAGGAAGGGTAGTAGTTGTAGAGGGCATTGCACTCGGTTGCCGGAACCCAGCCATTCGCATCGGGAGCGACGGTAGGTGTGCAGGTGTCCGAAGGAAGATCCAGCGACAGACTGAAGGGCTCTCGACTGTAGGGTTTGATCGAGATCTTGGGAACATCAACTGTGATATGAGGGTCATAATCTTTGGTAGTTTCTGTCCCTCTTCGCTCAACATGGGCGAGGTCGGTTGTAGTAGGTGCAGGAGTGGGTGCAGGTGACGGTGCAGGCACAGCAATCACTCCAATTGCAGAAATGAGCAATACAAGAAGTAACGATTGTTGTATACGCATATTTAATGGAGTGGTTTTAGCAACCAGAAAAGAATGTAAAGATCAATGATAGCCGGCAATTCAATCACAATAGAGAGCGGAATTGGACAGTACAAGAAGCATGGAAAAGAGATGGAAAGATAGCATAGATGCTACCCCATATATAAGGGCAATCAATCATGGTTTATAACTGGATATAGATCATTGATATCATCTATCTTATGTTTTTGTTGTTGTTGCGCTGCTGATGCACATATGATCCGCCATGGTCACCTCCTGATTCTATTTCCGGAATCAGCAAGAGATTCAGGGCTGCCTGTGTGGTGCCTAAAAGATAAACCAGTTACATCGCATAGCAACAATTCTTTCTCGAGATTAGATCTATATCAATAGGTTTTATTGGGTTGAAAGTCGGTGGTTGAGCGTCAATGAGTCTGGGAGGGGAAATGTACATGGTTGTTGATTGGATCCTCATTAGGCTGCTGGATTGTTCCTGGTCGTCAGATATTGGCAATCTGTAAGTAGGTATAGCAGGAAATGGTTTGGAATAGGCTATTATGCTGCTTATAGTCAAGCTTAGTTTCAGCTTTGAGGTAGTTGGGCTTGGTTAGATTGTCCAAGAAATCTGACAGGGATGAGGCATAGACTATGTTGATATCTTACCTAAACCAGCCGTCATATTCTGCCGAGACTAGGCTGTCATAATAATGAGCGATGTGTCAGACCTTTTCTGTATTGATGCAACAACGCCCATACCCGACCACATATGCCTCAGCTGATGGAGAGATGTAAGCACTAGGCGTTAGTATCTCAGTAGCAGCACAAGGTTTATATTAGGAGTAGCCACATCAGGCCTGATCATAAGTGCCAAGCTTTCAACATTAAGGAATGAAACTCTGGACTTTGGTATGGCTGTGCAGATGGATAGTGCTCGAGTAACTACAGTAAGCTGTCAGCACTCAGTACCACAAGCATTGACAACAGGAACAAGGTACAATTTTTGGGCTGCATTTTGATTTGACGAATATCTCTATCCCCAGCCTCCGAGGACGTCTTTGGCCCAGCAGTGGCTATATATATATCTCAGGCTGTCGTGATGGGTTCGACTTTGCTCCGCTGTTTAACGAGGTAGTTCGTCAATGCTCCTTGCAGTATACTTCTTTTGGCTCTGCCGTTGGAATTAATGCCGACCCGTTGGATTTCTCAATGACCTCGGGGCCGAAGCGGTATGTGGGCAGAGCTTAGGGTCGACCATGGCATGCCAAAGATAATGATGCTCATTACATCAAAGGCAAAGTAGTCGGCTGCAAGCGTTGTAGTTAGTGGCTCCAGGTCTCACACCTGGTAGATTGACGCGGGACATACTCATACGCCATGTTCTTCGGGGTCGACCACGCGCAACAGGGTCAATCTGGCCTCCCTCGCCTGCCTTCAGCTGTTTTTTAATGTGTTCAAGCATGACAGCTACAACATTCGAGCGGAAATGTCCTTCTCAGCTGGGCTTGGCTGGGATCCCCGGAGGAGACTGCACAGGCATCGCACCTAAAACCCCCGCTGTCCGGCAAGAACTAATAATGAAGGTGACCACCAAGACTTGTTTCGCTGCCTGCATTGTCACATGGCATCTAGTCTAGATTCGGTATGCAGTGGTGCTTCATATTTCGTTAGTCTGTATTCGGAGTCATATCCGGTCATATTGAGATGCAGGTCAGCAGCTGGAGATTCAGCCTATGGTACGGAGTACACAGACTAAGTATTGTTGGCTTCTGTGGGGATCGGTTTCATTGACATGTATGAGTATGTAATACCACCATGTTGTTGGTTGTTGCTATACAGAGTTGTGCTATCATCATCTTGTATGGCCCTAAGTCTGTGGCGTAGAGTGTTCTACAGTATACTCAAGAGCATCATGTCTTTTCTAAAAGTTTCAATTAAAACTGACTCATTAAGCGCAATATAAGCGAGTTCTAACATCTAGGCCTGCTGGCCCAATGGTAAGGCGCTTGACTACGAATCAAGAGATTGCAGGTTCGAGCCCTGCGTAGGTCATTCTTTTTGTCTTTTTTTTTTTTTTTAGGTCGGCGGCGCCTCCAACACTAAGCAAAAGAACATCCCAATTTGGTAACCGTCTCCAGTCAAATCAGATTGTTAAATAGAGTAGTCAATATTAGATGTTAGATGCCGTTGTAGCGTTACGAAGTGTCCTGGGGTTGTCTTGGTCTTCATTGAAATATCGTTCCAAAATGCTAACCGATATATATATTTCGGCAGCCACAATCTGGAGGAATCCACCAGTGCTGCAGGCTCTCAGCCACACACCAGTGCAAGTCCTTTCCGCTGAATTCCTTGCAGATACGAGCTGGACTGACAGCGCATATCGACTAGTCCGTGGCTCCATCGGCGTTTAGCGACTCTAGCTAGGAGGGCCTGGTGGAATGTCCGTTGAAAGACTGCTGAAGCAGGAGGTTGCTCGCCAAGGGCAGTTCGAACTCCTCGGATCAGTAGCATATAACCGGATATGGATTATGAGTCAAACCTATTGCCGGAGCGGAGATTCCATTCATTCCTGCGAGCCGTATCTGCATTCGCTCTGGCACGTCTATTACCAATGCAGCAGATATGTCTCCCACGAAAGCTTTGAGCAAAATAGGTGGGTCCTCAACATCCTCCGTGCGCGGGGACAAGGGCCTCTAATGAGGAAGGCACCGAGCGCTGGCGTCGACATTGCCAGAACTTCTGATGGTACCGTCTGGAACGATTTACCGTTCCTTGCTACGGACATGACAGATTACTGGGTCAACGACTGCGCGGCAATGGGGGCAAACCAGCGCCCTTAATGCAACATCCTTCCTTGCTAAGCTTGCATCCACGCGCGTTGCGAACGATCGGCTTTGCCAGATTGTTCTGATACTTTTTCGAGCTACATTTGAGGCCGAGAGTCCTCATGGCAGCTCACATGATCCTGATGGCGAAGAAGAAGATCCTCGCCGAACACTGCCTGCACTTACCATTGCCTCGTTACTCCCGTCCGCATGTGCCTGGATCCAAGAGGCCGGGCATAACATTATACTCCTGTCAGAGGTATCATGGAATGATTGCTCAACCAGTACCATTGGGAAAGGTGGTTTCACCTTTGCCTAGTCAGAGCTAGGTCAACGAGCACCTGGTGGATTGAGTCCCTGGAGATGGCTGTACTGGCTTAAGCGGTTACATCAGATTGCTGATGAAGCAGCAGAAGAGCAGGCCGCGAAGGCCATCGATATTATGTTAAGTAATGTCAAGGAGAGGAACTCTCAGATTCTCAGGGTGTCTGAAGCTGCGGGCGATGCTGCGAACCAGGATAAGGATTTCTTGGGTCTGAAGAAGATATGGTAGAGGCAAACACAACCAGACTGTTGCGTATCTTTGATATTTCCTTATTTACTGTTGTTGTTGTCCTGTGGACTCATGGTTAGTAGGTTGAGGTTTCGCGATTAAGCGTTTAGATCGACCAAACCCAATCTAGTGGCGCTCTAAGCCGAATAAAGCCGATCAACCAGGAATAATAAGGGACCCCGCCAAGACCATGTTTAGTAAAGCGGCCTAATTAGGGTAGACCTCTTGATGTGATATATATGGCCTTCAATAACTAACTTAATGGTGCACAATGCTGAGTAATCACCCAAAATTTGTCAAATTCCGTCGAGTTTATCCTCGGGTGCCTCTTCATTCAGGCCCCTGTTTCTCTGCCACCTTCCTAAGGCCCTGCAGCTTCGATTTCCTATTTAGGGCTGCCTGACTTACACATCATAACTCCCTCCGTATAATGTGCGACAGTACCCCTATTACAGAGCTGCCCCCTGCACTCATACATACATATATATAATCTAATCAATTCACGCTATGTGGAATGATTTCATTACAGAATCCGTGGCTCGGCTCTGATCGGCGATGTTGTGGGTTACAACGCGAGAAAATCCACATAGTGAAGCCCAGATAGAGTTTCCTTCTTACATACAGCTCGCATGCTGTAGTGAATTATTAATGGCAGAGAGTATCGAGACAGGGATGACAAATTCTCCAGTCAGAGGCATGTCCAACGATCTAGGTTGAAAGAGTCATGGAGCCCCGGAGAATTATGCCACGTGTGGACAAAGACGTTGAGATACGTCAGGGAATATTGAATGACTATTGGTTGATATTTCTCCTTGGGCTTGATTAGTGGAAATGCAGGAGAAACAATGTGGCCGATATTGACCAAACTGAACAATAGGATCCCGCGCGAGAACAATATGAATGCTACCATGCGAGTCAGGATCCTTGCAAACGTTGGCATCTAGAAGCAGCAGAACCTGCATGTCTATCGGAATAGGCACAATGTAATCAAACATGTCTTGACTCCGCCAATCCAGTTCTCGCAATATTTCCTAGTATGGAACGTGGTGTCTGTCTGTCGTGCAACATTGGCGACAATCACACCCGTTCGACATAAACCGTCAAATAGGATCGAGAATTGAGAGACACGACATCTGGGAATCTAAGTGAGGGAGAAACCAACCGACACTTCGCATATGACTATGCAAATATTGTGGTCCAAGTCTCAAAGGCTGCTTTCTGCTTCGCCTACATAAAGACGGACCAAGGTCTTCAGGAACTGCCAAGTTGGTCCATACTAGCATGGTTCCTTCAAAATGAGGTCCTGGATATCTGTCTTTGTGAAATCTCTGTTCTTCTGTACTACCGTCTCTGCGATCTCTAGCAGACAGGATCCTGTGGTCAATGTGCAACCATCCGCTCAAGGGGTTACCTATGAACTCGGCAATGTCCCATACTTCGCCAACATCGAACATCCCAGAGCAATTTTCGACCTGGACTACACCACTGCTTCCCGATTTGTCCCAGCAACAGTCATCCTGGCGAACCAGAGTGTGGTCACCGGCAGCTATCTGAAGTCGACCATTTCCAGCTACCAGACCGAAGATGATGTCTTCTCGCCCGACTTCCTGCACATAATCTATCTCACATCCACTGTCTCAGAGTCGAGATTGGACTCGACGGCAGAGCAATATCTCAGGAGCCTAGGTGCGGCTTGTCTTTTATTCAATGCCAGCTCTTTCGAGCGTGTCCCAAGCAATGGATATGCGCTGGAGGGCGACCACGGCACATCCCTCCCACCAGGTCCGTTTACCATTCTGGTCAACAACGGGTCCATCTCTTTTCTCGACACTTACCGACTGTATGACGACAACTTTCGCACCTTTATTGCCGGCGCATATCCTTCTAACAACGGCATTGGTTCGTTTGCTGCGCTACCTGCGATGAATCCACGGCTCTGGGGCCCGCTGATCCCGGTCCCTAGCCGAATTCACTCCTGGAATGATAATCGGCCCCTGGCAGGTAAACGAGTCGCCGTGAAAGACCTTTTTGACATCAAAGGCCTGCAAACCTCAGCTGGAAGCCAGGCGTGGATTCAGGTCACCCCGATTGCCAATTCGACTGCTCCTGCCATTCAGAGATTGATCGATCTTGGAGCGGTGATAGTGGGCAAGTTCAAGCTAGCTCAGTTTGCGTCGGGGGAGGATCCGTGGAATTGGACTGATGAACAGGCCCCATTTAACCCGCGTGGTGATGGGTACCTGACCTGTTCGGCCTCATCGTCTGGAGGGGGATGTGGAATCGCTGCGTACGATTGGCTTGACGCGGCAATTGGGACAGACACGGGATCGTCGATGCGTCGTCCTGCTTCAGTATCGGGGACTTTTGGCAACCGTCCTAGCCAAGGTATGATGTCGCTCGAGGGTGCTGTTCCACTCAATGCAGGGGAGGATACTGTCGGGGTCTTCTCTCGTGATCCTGTCGAATGGGCCGAGTTCGCCAAAGCATGGTATGACCCAAGCCTGCATGAAGATCCCTCGATCAATAGTCTGCCTTCTCTATCAGTACCAGACTCGACGGCATTTCCGAAGCGGATATTATATCCAGTGGAGTATCTCCCCCTCGCGAATCCAGCAGCGCAGGCCATCCTCGACAATTTTCTTCATGGAATGACAAAGGTATTTAACATGACAATCGAGCAGACGAATTTTACCGCGATAGCGAGTAATGCATCCATTTATCCTCGGGTCGATTGGGGATCCATTTACCCCGAGATCGATTGGGACTATTTGGTCAACTGGAGACTCTTATACGACGCCGGGGCGACGCTACAGCTGTGGACCCAGTCCACCAAGGTCTATGGACCCCTTATCTCGACCTGGGCTGCCAGGAATGGAGGTCGTTTTCCTCCCGTCGACGCGGCGTGGAGGAAAGGGTGGACTGATTATGATGTGAGCCATATCACCCAGGCAGTGTTCGAGCAAGCCTTGCGGACAAAAGCCGCAGCAGTCAACTGGTTCCAGGATGAGGTCTTGTACCAGACCCCCGACTCATGTTCAGAGGCTCTCATGATCTGCGACGGAGGCACCAAAGGCTTGCCGAGCTTCCGTGAGGAAGATTTGAACAACAGCCCCAATGCAAGCTTCATGAATGTGTTTCCAGAGCATGCACAGGTGTCCTGCAGTGGTATCTGTGCTTTATTCGGGTAAGAAACGTCCTGAGCATATCGGAGGCAAGCTGACAAGCTGTAGGTGTGTGGATTTCACCATTCCTCTGGGACAGGTAGACTATTACTCCCCAGTGACCATGGTGACGGAGCAGTGGCCGGTGACGATCAATATCATTGCTCGCCGGGGATGCGACTTTATGCTCTTCAATATGATCAAGAAGCTGGCAGAAGAAGGAATGCTTCGATCGGTCAAGACCGGAAGGACGGCTTTCTAGCATCCGTCGTGAATTATCCAAAACATCATGTCACATCAAACTCATGCGAGCGAGTTATACTTCCTCAACAGGTCTTTGACTTGTCCACACCATTTCCCAGACTCCATTGCAATTACTTGGGCTGTTTTGCCATCGCGCGTTCTCATTCCTTTCCTGTAGCTTGAGTGTTGTAGCACCTTCTCCAACAGCCGTGGCTCTCCAAGTTCGGTTGCATAGTGAACTGCCGCCCATCCATCTCCTCCGTACACATCGCCAACGTCGTCAGAGTCGAGAAGGAGTGTTGCGCTTCTTGTACTCCCATGCTTTAGTGCTTCGATGAGCGGAGTGTTCTCGTCATGGTCCTTTTGCTTCACCAGGGTGGGGCTAGGGCATAGGCGTATGAGGGTCTTGAGAGACTCGCTCTCGTCCTGTACGCATACGTGATGATAGACATTCTTCCCTGTGTTGTCCTGTATGTTCACATCCGCACCATTGCGTACCAGCTCCTCCACGCATATCGCATCATTCAGGAGGTCGAACAGCGGTGGTCGTCCATCCTCGTCCTGCGCGTTGAGATGAGAGTGGTCTCGTTCACTGTTCTCGCAGAGCAAGGCAACCGTCTGCTGTCTGCGTTCTCCTCGAGAAGATAATCCTGCATAATGAAGCGCCACCTGTTGATTCTCCTGTCGTACTGTACGATCTGCTCCCTCGGCCAGCAATAACCGGACGCAGTCCACCAAGCACCCCTGCGCAGCCATCATCAACGGTGACTCGCCCCAGATATTCGGCTGATTGATGTTCAACTTCTCCGGATAGGATCTGCTGATCTCGAGTGCGTAGGCCAAGCTCTGCAACGCATTCGACTCGACCGCTGCATGGATGATATTCGCATTCAGGTTGGACTGGATGAAGGGATCGGCTCCATGTTGGACTAGGATCCTCATCTTGTCGGCACGATTGGTCACCGCGGCCCAATGCAAGGGCGTCCAATGGAATTTTCGGTCCTTCTGGTCGAGGAGATTATGGATCACTTTGGGTGTGCTTTCGCTTTCCAGCGCGGAGACGCGGAACTGCTCGATGATGGCAAGATACAACGGTGATCTTTTTTGGTATCTGGTCTTCCACCGTCCCCATTCTGTCCCCGGCGGAGCATTGTTTGCGTTATCCACGAACTCGATCAGGTCCTCCAGCTTCGGTCGCTCCGAGTCGCTGGCGTCGTAGAGGTCGAGGACAGCGATGTGGATCGGAGTGAATTCAAAGTCTTCGAGGTAGTCGTCTTCTTTGGCAAATATGCGCACGATCTCTTTTTCGACTTCGGTTGCATCTGCGGTCAGTGACTTGAGAATTGCTAGATCTACTGGTTTTCTTTGTTGAGTCAGTTTTTGTACAATCGTTTGCAATCATTGGGTTGGCGGACCTGGCTCCAAGATCTGCGACTTCAGTATCGACGCCGATATCGCAGAGATATTTTACGGTCGGTAATTGTCTTGCATAGACGGCCGTCTACTAATGTTAGCGTTTGCAACGGTGAAAAAGTAAGAGGAGAGGCCTACGTGTAAGAGAGACCATCCATCAGGGGCCGTATCCCAACGTGTGGCCTCGTGGGATGAGATGGCCATCTTCAGCCTGTCCAGGTTACCATGTTTGACGTATCGCATTGCATCCGATCCTTCTGGCACCATTCGATATGTGTTGAGATTGTACCTGATCCTAGTTCCTTGCATTGACGCCAGACGTGAAAAGGCTCGTTGAAAGAAGGCGGATGGTAAGACTCGGGTCCGTGAGGATGTTGCGCCCGCACAGTCTGGCTCAGAGCATCCGATCCGTGAAGCTTTTGATTGCTTGAAGATGGGCGAGTTGAACTTAGAGAAGACGACGTTGGAAACCTCAATGCTTTGCTGGTGGCATCGGCAGTAGCAGTCAAAGCGACAGGCGCGGCGAATGATGAGGGCATCGGTGTCAACGCTCCCAGCTCTATTGGCGCGTACAAGACTCGGTGTCTGTGTAGCTTCATCTTGATCCGGGACGGTGGTTGACGAGGCTGCCTCATTTAGACTCGAGAATATGGACGTCGCTTGTGACGCTGCTGAGCTTCCGATGCTTGATGATGAGTTCCCTCGAGGCCTATTCCACACACCAGGCGCCAGGAATGAGCTACCTGACGAATTCGCCGATGATACAGAGTTTCTCGCGAACGCTCTCCTGTTTTCTTCCCGATATGCGGCTGGTCGACTGTCGACTGTCGGCGCAGTGTCGGTAGGTGTGAGGAGCAGAGGAAGATCGCGCCGGTCAATCGGGTCTCTCGCCATCTCTCCTGCAACGCTGGAGCAGATCTCGAGAAGCTGAGGGTTTTGGCTACACATGGCTATCATCATTTCCCTGCGAATGTATGAGTAAGTATATGGGTTCCGATCTGGCAGCTCAGAGGACGAACATTTGAGCGACCGAGACCAAGCTATGCAGCATTGCACACTGGCCGTTGATGTGGTCATCGATCCTCTGGAGGCTCGACTTGTGCTGAACCCATCTCATGCGTCTGATAGCTGAGCTCTCTGACTTGGAGATCTGCTGAAGTCGCTTCTGCAGGTCCTTCAGTGTCGCGTAACTCTCGTCAATGCCATTCTTCACCGTTTCCACAGAGATCTGGTGGACAACCTGACGACTTCGGAAGACCCGGTCAAAGCCTTTGAGATTTTCTTCGAAAAGTGACAGATGGTTGGATAAATCTGCTAGCTCGCGCTCGCCATCCTTGAAGCTTTTTACCAGCTGGATTATCTCTCCGGTGACGGTGATCAGGTTGGCTATTGAGCCAAGGAGTCCGATAGCGGTGACCGGATCCATCCTTTTGCTACATTACGACCGATTCTTTGACTTGGACGTTAGATGCTGTCGTTCAGACAAGGGGGATAGAGCTGATCAAGTGTGAAGGCATAGGTGGCGGTTGCAGGAGTCAGACAACCCTGGCCAGAGAGCATGGACTGGTAAAGGGCACGGCAAATCTAGTGCGCTGTCGGAAGGAAAGCCCACTCTAGCAAAGGCTGAGGGGGGAAGGAACCGCATGGTCTCGCAAGGACACCAAGAGTCGTGTAGGGACGGGCCGACGGCTGACAAGAGGAGATAGTCACAAGGCCAATGCACCCAATAATGATTGGGAGTTGGCACTGCTAAAGTAATGCTGGATTATACTAAAATAAGCAAACAGGGCTTGGACCGCACTGCAATTCGCTGTCTCGAGTCATTCGTGCCAATCATCTTCCTCTGATACACCACGAGAGGAGCGCTCTAACCGCGGGGCAGATTACTGGTTTTATAGGGTTGAACCGACGCCACAGTCCGTTTGATAGAATGCATATTGAGATTCAAATACTCTTGGATATTGTGAGGCGACATCAACATGAGTCCGGTTGCAGTGGCAGTCATTACCGCTAATACTCGAATCCGAACCTGACACTCCTTTGCCTGTCCATGCTGAGGACGCAATGGTACATTTTTGAAGAGTGATATAACCCGGTTGCTCACCCTCCCTGACCATCACCGTACGTTGTGGCAACACTGCAAGAAGGAGCTTATCGGCCAGACGCCCTTCGGTAAAGCACCGCTTGCAAAGAGCGCGATCAGGGAAGAATCTTCGGATCTTTTACCTGCGCCACCTAAATGCAATCTTCCTATGACCTTCACACAGGAATCCTCCTGAAAACACGCTGTGTATTCTCCGGTTCGTCGTTGTCGAGGGCCGCGCTGAGCCTTAATGCCAACGACGATCTCAAGCAATTGAGCCATCAACTGGTCACGATAGCGAGAAACTACTCAAGCAGAAGTGGCAGAATGGAGTCTACTCTGGATCAAGCTCTAGAATGCTTTACGCTCCCCGGAGGGGGCAATCAGTTATCAGGTGATCCATTTTAGGGCAAGCATCAGACACAAGACAGCATACCCCGTTTGCAACGGTGTGGAGAGGGGAGTGGGGAGCCAGAGTCGCTCAATCGACTTTTGAATGAGAGATACGGCTACCTAAGTAATTTACTTTTATTAAGGTCTATTTGAATCTATAGCCCAGCTCTTAGGTCTATACACAAGACATTCTTCCTCGTACAGAACCGTTTCACCATCCTTTCCGATGCCCTCCAGTGGCATCGAGATATGCGCCTCGGCTTGGAACCCCAACTTCTGGTAGAATGGTACAGAGTCCAGTGTGCTTTCCAATGCAATAGGGACATTCTCTTTCTTGCTGCGTTCAATTCCCCAGTTGACCAACAAAGACCCTGCTCCACGACGGGCGTAAGCTGGGTCAGTCGCAATAAAGCTAAGGCCTGTGACGGCGTTAGCAATCAATCCTGTACATAAACTGGTAGCTCAGAACGTACGATAGCATGATGCTTTCCCCATTATTTTGTCCGCTGCCTGCTCAACCTTCTCGGTCCAACTGTTCAGAATGGCCACGTTGGTACCTTCAGGCCATAGCCATGGCTCTTCTTCATATACCGTCGCCTCGGAAAGAGGGAGACACCACTTGGCGAAGCCGATAACTTGATCATGTTCCTCTCTGACCGCTAGTACTTCCCATTGTGGATCTCGAATCTCTTTGATGACCTTGTCGACTAGCGACGTCCAGAGCCCCTTTCGTACGGCCGGCGTGGGAAACTGGGCTAGTAGCATGCCGTTGGTGTGAAATGCCGCCATGTGGATGTCAGCGATGCGAGGAGCGTCTGCTTCCTTGGCTGTATCAAGAGTGAGGGCCATTTTAGAGCACTTCAGATGCGACACGAGATGTGAAGTCCCGGAGTTCAGTCAATGCTGAGCACAGCGCTTAATTACTCGCGGGTGACCGAATGGACGGGTTGCGGGGTTAGCGGGGCAAGTATATATATATCCTCACCGGAGCTAGAGAAATTAGGATATCAACCGACGCCATTGTTGTCTCTATATGAGTGGATAATAAGAGGCAAATCTCTATAAATACTGGCAATCAGCACAACGTAGCATTGCAATCGTTGAAGTGATACTCTCGAGTGACTTGTCCTACATTACGGATCTGAGGGCGGCTTTTTGACTTGATAGAGTGATTTGCATTAGCTACTGGTTTCGATATTCCTAATTGGCAGAAGGAACGCCGTCCATAACTGTGTACGATGCAGTCCCTGGAGTGTAGCCTGTCTAGGATCGTACCTCGGAATCGGACTTGAACTATACTCTACCCTGCCTTAGTCCGTAAAGCTGACATTCGAACTGGGTTAGAAGGATCGTGTCTCTCACGACCAAGAATGATGAAATATATGGGAGGTATCTCCTTGCGTGCAATAGTACCAGAATGTAGCTATTTAGATAATTGGACAAATCCTAAACCGTCTTAGGTGCATTGCCTAGCCATAAACAGACTTAGATGTTGACCATTCAATGCTATCCCGAACTCCGTCCAACGCCGGTTGTATTGCGGTCCCTTTCTAGGCATGATACAACACATTTAAATGGAAGTAGCAAAAAGAAATCCTAGAAAATAACACGCACGATCCCCTCTTGACAATCTGGTCCTCATTCTACGAACACGGGACTGTGATAATGGACGCTTCAGCCAAGGAGGACAAAGCCGAAAGAGGACAAGCAGCATACATCACTCCATTGTCGACCACGCCAGAGAGCGAAGCAGCAACTGAAGATGAGATCCGAGAGCTGGAACATGTCGCAGCCAGACTGCCGGCGCGGGTTTGGCTTGCCGCAACGATTGGAATGGCAGAGCGGTTTGCGTACTATGGCACACAGAGTCTCTTTCGTAAGTGTCAAGGAGTGCTTGAAAGTGGTAGGGTTATGACTGACCTTCTGTACTTGCATCCTATAGAGAACTATCTCCAGAACGGACCAGACGACCTCATACCCGGCGCGATGGGATTAGGAAAGTCTCATGCTACGACGGTCAATTTAGCTTTCACGGTTGCAGTGAATCTGTTGCCATTGCCAGCGTCGATCCTGGTTGATGGACGACTAGGGAGATATAAGGCTCTGCAGATCTTCACTGGGTACTGGTGCATTCAATTCTAGCATGCTTGTTCAGATGTGTTCTAACCACTTACCTTGCAGAATTTACGCTCTAGGGTCTGCGATCTTGTTCGGCACTTCCTTTCCCTCGGAGATGAGGAGCGGCGTTGCTCTTATAGGGTTTATTTTGGGAAGTATTTTGATCGCTGTCGGACTTGGAGGTGTTCAGGCTTCAGTGCAGCCTTTTATTGGTAAGATGCTCAGCGTTATATCCAGTTCAGAGAGGACCATACTCACTGCTGTTCAGCGGACCAATATACAGAGCAAGCTATGCGAATAAGAATCAGGAAGAATGGCCAGCGGGTGGTAGAAAGTCGCGAACTGACCATCCAGTATATCTACAATGTATACTATTGGTACGAAGGCCAATAATACTTTCGAAGACGGAGCACTCTGCTACTTGACTGACATGAATTGTGATTCTAGGATGGTGAACGTCGGCTCACTGGGAAGTATTGCTACCACCTTGATGGAGAAGTACATAGGCTTCTGGTCTGCGTATCTGCTGGATCTGTGTGCCGTGGTGCTGGCAGTGGTGATTGTCCATTTAGCGAGACCAAAGTTTGGTATGACACAAAAGCATTGTCGTTTCTCAGTTATTTGAATCATTGCTGATCCGAGGCATTTGACAGTCTATCCTGTCCCACAAGGGTCTGCTCTTCCCCGTGCAGCTCGCTGCCTATGGTATGCTGCCCGGGGTGGATTCAGCCTGGACGCCGCTCGGCCAGAGAACCAGTTAGAAAAGTACCAGCGAGTGGTGCCATGGGACAAAGAATTCATTTCTGAACTCCGGCGTGCACTGTCTGCTTTCAAAATCTGGTATTTCTCTCCAATATCCATTCCGGGTGTCGCTTCTAACGGCAGCAGCATTGGATGGCCCATTTTCTGGGTATGCATGGGACAGGGTGCGCAAGTCTCAATCTCGCAAGCCGGACAGATGGAAACCCACGGGATTCCCAATGACCTGATCAAGTCGTCGAACCCAGTCGCCTACGTGATCTTCGGCGTGCTTGTCCAGAAACAGCTGTATCCTTTCCTCCAACGACGCAAGATCTGCTTCAGCCCCGTCAATCGCATCAGTCTGGGATTCTTCATCATGTCAGTAGCCATGGCGTATTCCGCAGTCGTGCAGGCGATCATCTATCGCTCCGGTCCATGTTACTCCCATCCACTGTCGTGCGCCGCGTCTGGCAGCCGCACCCCGAACCAAGTGCATGTCCTGCTCCAGCTGCCGACCTTTGTGATCATCGCCCTGGCCGAGGTGTTTTGCTGGCCGACGGGGTCAGAGTACACGTATTCGCATGCCCCGAAGAGCATGAAGTCGATTCTGCAGGCGTGCTATATCAGCACCGCTGGTGTCGGATATCTGTTAGGAATGGCATTGTCGCCTCTGGCTAGGGATCCTTTACTTGTGGTGCTCTGGTCTGTGACGGCCGGGATGATGTTCATGACGGCCTACGCTTTTCGGATCGCATTCAGGAAGTATTAGGTTTGGATTAAGCTCGGTTGAAGTAGCATAAAAGAGAAGAGTGGATAGCATATATATAAATGGACAAGGTTGTCATCTGAATACCTAGACATCGTTCTCTGAGCGGACCATGCTCTGACGGCCCAGCATCGCGCTTTGACTTATGCGGCTATAGACAACAATGCTAGACCATGATAATAATGTCAAAGAAAACGGTGATATGCTCAAGCACAAGGTTCATAGCATTCACCTGGGTGCCCGACCAGTCCCTTGGAAGGAAGTATCAGCATTCGCCCTTTTCTCATCTTTCTTTCCAGGAAACTGCTGAAGTGCAAGAAGCTGCCTGTTTAGACGGATCATTGGCCCCAGCGCTACCCGTTCAGTCTCATCACAGACAAGCTCGAAACACACGTTGTCCTTGGCTCGTATCCGCGTCTCGGTGGCTATAATCATGACCAGATTCATAACGTCCTGTACCTGAACACCGAGGCCGTCCCCTTGGGGCATGCCAGTGGGTCAGTACACGTTTTTAAATGAGTCGTTCCGTCCCTCATGCTGTTTTGGGAGAGTAAGATCAAATATCAAGTGGGAAAAGGGCGGCACGTTTATGGTTGCCTGTCTCCATGCCTTACTGAGCGGTGGGATATCGAGAAACTCGCGAAGACCGTTGGATCTGCGAATGACTCGAGAATGCGGATTACGGCAGGCTTCAAGCATATCAGGGTTGGCCAGAGGTTGTAGTAGAACCAGCCTCGCCTGTTGCGTCGGCGGTGCTGACTGTGGTGAGGCCTCAGGGGTTCCAGTGCTGAGGCTAGACAGGCCAGCTGTAATGATAAACTCATTCAGACCATCCCGCTCGGTGATAGTTTCTGCTTCAGACATGTTGTGAAGATCAAAGACGGTGAATCTCGCTGCTGAGGAAGAGGAGGACAGTCAATGGTCTTTATGTGAAGCAGCGACATGCCGCAACTGACGGCAAATGCGGAGTGCAACAGCCAAGACACCAATGCAATGGGCAGGCAGGTGACTTGGAGAGGCGATGCTAAGGTATATTTTCGAAATTATACCCAAGCATGTTATACCGAACGGTAGCGAACTAGAACATGCCATCTCATATGGGACAACTCTAACCAAGGTATATATCAACGTAAAAACGATGTTGACCTTGAGGTCTCTGTTAGTTAAACCGAAAGTTTGCTATTTTCCCACATTAAAAGAGAGTAGAGAGCCTATCACAACGTGCTGCAAGTCTTTAACTTGGATAGACTGATCGCAGGATATGAGACTGTGAATTAAGCCTTTGTCCATTTTAAACAAGCTAGATCTGGAACATTATTGTCA
>JACBAD010002093.1:0-150702 GCA_014281905.1 Aspergillus hiratsukae | reverse complement strand
GTAGTAAAGGATGTACTAATAGATATAAAAGCTACTAAATAAACTTAACTAGATTTTCTTAACTAGCTTATATTTATCTTCTTATATCTAGCTTTCTCATACTATGTACTAATGCCTGTTCCTCTATATAGCACTATTTCCCTTATAGAATATCTAGGTGCTTATTAGCCATGTATATTATCATATAGTTTTCTATCTATATTTTGCAAGCAGCTATTACCTATATTATTATCCTACTTTCCTTTTTTTCCTTTATCTCACTGCTTTATCTTTATTCTATATTTTACAAGCAGCCCTCACCCATTTTTCCTTACCCAAATCCCTATCTTTCTCATCTTAGCAAGGTCACTAAATTATTCAGCCCCCCCCTATATGTGGTAGACATGTAACCACATGGGTATATCAGGAGACCTCCTGTACTTAGCTCTTAGGTACATCATCAATCTTATGGCAATACGTATCAAGCACCTCGTCTACCACACCTAGTATTATAATAAAAACATCATTGACATACATATTGATATAGTGTAAGATGCAGTATATGACCAGCATGGAGGGAGTAAGATAGCCTTATATTACTATAGCAAGGATAATCACTAAGTTATAGAGTACTTAGCTAAGGTGCAGAATACATATAGTAGGTCATGTGATCTAGTAGGTCTAAGCCCTCTACACTATTATAGAGCTGTAGCCTTATGGCCTTAATAATTACCCCCCTTCTCTATAGGCTTTGCCCTTAAAGCTATAATACTTCCTAATTCAGAAATTTAAATAGCTTTAAAGGTAGGGTGCCACCGTGCCAATATATGAATTTCTTATTAGCACTACCCCCTCCCTTATTAGCACCACCTTCTTGCTAAAGGTAGCTAGAATTGACATTATATGACTACTACCACTAATCTCATGTGATCCTATCTTTCTGATTTACCATATAAAATTAAGTGATAGGAAGTTATCATATAGTGATTTAATATCATTACTAAGTGCTTCACCTTAGAAGGCTTAGTAGGAGAATTATATCTCTAGTTCTGAATATATAGCAATACAGAGTAGAAATAAGAGAAATAACTGCTCTATAAGTAGTTTATTCTAATTACGATAATATATATATTTTTCTTAGTAACCCTATTATAGTAGGGGAAGTTGAGATGTACTATTTTCTTTAGTTCTAATCACTTATACCTATTCTAGTATAATCTCTAAGATAGAAGGTAGTATAATATAATATTATAGCTAGAGGATAAAGAGGTTTTAAGACTTACTATACTATTTCTTAGCTATAATTATAATTACTAGTTAATTTAATATTATTAAATATATTTAAGACTATTCCTTCCCTAGAAGTACTAAGATCTAGATTAGATATAGCCTTACTTATAACTCCTTATTATAGCCTAGCTTAACCTACTCTTTAGAGTACTATATGTTATATCCCTTGAATAATAGTGATCTTATAAACCATTGAAATTAGTTTAAATAGATTAAATAATTTATATGTATTTTTTATAGAGTTTTTAAACCTCTTAAAATTTAAGTATTATAAGGTTACTACCTAAGCTATAAAAGAAAGTAAGCGTAGAACTAAATATATATATAGTAACAATAATATATAGATATCTTTGTGTACTCATATATATTCACTAAAGCCATATATATACCTGTTAATATCATACTTTAAATTCTTGGATATTTGCCTAAGAGCCATTGTATCGGTGATCTACTACCTTAAGACTAACCTATAACCATATTTTAAACCTACTAAGCTCATGGTATATAATGCTATATCTATGTTATCATTATATTATGCAAATCAAATTAGATGAGTACTATATTCTGATACTAAAGTTTATATGTTATTATTTATTATTCACATGGCCATAATAACTCCATCCTGAACTAGTGAAATTTACACTAACATGTAAATCAATATACTGTAAAAGCACAGAAAAAAGAAGATATAATAAAATAGGGAACCTATTGAATGGTTGTATCTATATCCATTACATCTTCATCAGCATTGCACACATGACTTGACTTAACTTCTTTCACTATTTTCTCTGCAGATCTCTGCTGAGTCTGAGCTGCTCTTGCTCGTTTTCTGGTCTCAAGGATTGCTCTTCGCACATAATCATCCTCCTCTGGAACGGTCAGAGATTTGGGATCACTGTAGAGGACCAATTCGTTGTTCTGAGGTTGTGTATCAACAGTCAATAACTTCGGTAAAGACCCCAACTTGGCACCAATTTCTGGTAAAAAGGTGAGCGAGTACTCCTGAGCCTCAGAATCTGCTAGCTCAGAATCAAGATCATGAATGTATATTGTATGCTTAGTGTCATCCAACATCATCCGCTCAGTCGTATCAAAAGGATTCGACTGAATTGGAGATGTACGCCGATCACATATCTGAGGGTTGCGAAACAAACATGAATCTAGATGAGATGAGAGCCTTAGTCCATGTACGATACGGCGAAATTTGGATGCTGATGTTGAGGGATGATAGACTCAAAGTGCCACTGAACAAACATACCTATTTGCAGACGTCCGAACTTCTTTGCCAGAGGTTGGTCACCGTCAGGATCATTCTCCGCGGGTCGCTTTTTCCCGTGCTGGGGCGTCTCACTCATCAGGAACTCACACCACCCACCACAACCAAGATACGACATGCGCAGGAGTATATTATCATTCAAGTATTCTTTCGAGATTAAGATCAGTCATTATTCTCCACTGTCTTTAGTCTGAAAAGGATCTGGGAAGCTTCAGCCTTTACTTGATGCGAATTTCCAGAATTGTGAGAAATGGGGATATTATGGCCTTGAGTCATCCGCCGTTACCTTTTAGGTCAAACCCCAGAAGGTTCTACCACATTCACACTACGCATACCCCAGAACAAGATCAACTACATACGAAATTCAGAATGACTTCAGACTCCAAAGGCGGTCCCGAATGGACTGCTAAACGCGTTCGCGACACATTTCTTGATTATTTCAGAAAAAATGGCCATACATTCGGTACGTATTTGGACTTTTAACGGCTCTTTATCGATTCACTGACATTGTTAAGTGCCGTCCTCTCCTGTCGTACCACTCTCGGATCCAACATTGCTCTTCACAAATGCTGGAATGAATCAGTTCAAGTCCATCTTCCTGGGCACCGTGGATCCGCACTCTGACTTCGCAAAATTGAAAAGCGCAGTAAATTCCCAAAAGGTCACTCTCCAATCATCCCTGGTACCAAACTGGTCACTAAAATCAAGGGCAGTGCATCCGTGCTGGCGGGAAACACAATGTAAGCTAGACATGCGGTCCGATATGCGTATTAACATAGAGTCTGACCAAGGTGGACACAGGATCTGGACGACGTGGGAAAGGATAGTTACCACCATGTGAGTCACGTTTGCCATGATCGCGCAGGTCCGACGCTGACGAAGGGTTTTAATGGATGACTAGACTTTCTTCGAGA
Organism: Aspergillus hiratsukae; assembly: GCA_014281905.1. Lineage (NCBI taxonomy): Eukaryota > Fungi > Ascomycota > Eurotiomycetes > Eurotiales > Aspergillaceae > Aspergillus > Aspergillus hiratsukae. Next base: position 147,243 of record JACBAD010002093.1, on the reverse strand, counting down.
TGCTTGGAAACTGGAGCTTCGGCGACTATTTCAAGGAAGATGCAATCCGGTACTCTTGGGAACTTTTGACGAAGGTCTACGGTCTGGATCCTCAACGCCTCTATGTCACCTACTTTGAAGGTCACGAAGAGGGTGGCCTCGAACCCGACCTAGAGGCAAAAGCTCTATGGAGAGCTGCGGGTGTTCCAGAGGATCATATTCTTCCAGGAAACATGAAGGACAATTTCTGGGAAATGGGCGATCAGGGCCCTTGTGGGCCCTGTAGTGAGATTCATTATGATCGGATTGGCGGTCGCAATGCGGCTCATCTTGTCAATCAAGATGATCCCAACGTTCTTGAAATATGGAACAACGTGTTCATTCAGTATAATCGCGAGTCGGATCGGTCTTTGAGGCCTCTGCCAAATAAGCACGTCGACACTGGGATGGGATTCGAAAGATTAGTCTCAGTGCTTCAGGACAAATCGTCAAATTACGATACCGATGTGTTCTCGCCCCTCTTCAACGCTATCAAGAGCATCACTGGAGCCCGGGAATATCGTGGAATGTTTGGTGCCGATGATTCTGATGGCATCGACACGGCTTATCGTGTTGTCGCGGACCACGTTAGGACACTGACTTTCGCAATCTCAGATGGCGTGACGCCGAACAGTGATGGTCGTGGCTATGTTGTTCGACGAGTTTTGCGCCGGGGTGCTCGCTATGCTCGAAAGTACTTCCAGGTTGAGATTGGAAACTTCTTCTCGAGAATTGTCCCAACACTCGTGGAACAGCTTGGAGACATGTTTCCCGAGTTGAAGAAAAAGCAGCACGACGTCATGGAAATATTGGATGAGGAAGAGATCTCGTTCGCTAAAACGTTAGATCGCGGTGAGCGACAGTTTGAGAACTATGCGCAGCAGGCAAAGATCAAAGGCGATGACAAGCTTCATGGTGCTGACGTTTGGCGCCTGTACGACACCTTCGGCTTCCCAGTCGACTTAACGCGTCTCATGGCGGAAGAGCGTGGGTTGAATATTGATGACGTCGAATTCGAAGAAGCGCGTTTGAGAGCCAAGGAGGCTAGTAAAGGACAGAAGAAGTCCGCAACAGGGACTGTCAAACTGGACGTTCATGACTTGGGAAAGCTGGAGAAAATGAATGACGTTCCCAAAACAGACGACAGCGCCAAATTCGGAAAGGGCAACATTACCGCTGAAATCAAAGCGATCTATCATGGAAAGACTTTCCATTCATCGTCGGCGCAGATACCAGATGGGGACCAGATAGGCATCATTCTGGACCGCACGAACTTCTACGCTGAACAGGGCGGACAAGAGAACGATACCGGCAGAATCATTATCGATGGACGGGCTGAGCTAGAAGTTAGTGATGTTCAGCTTTACGCTGGCTATGTCCTTCATACTGGCTTCATGAAGTACGGTTCTTTCTCAATCGGCGACGCTGTTCTCTGTGAATACGATGAGCTTCGTCGCTGGCCCATCCGAAATAATCATACTGGCACACACATCCTCAACTTTGCGCTCAGAAGGGTTCTTGGTGACACTGTCGAGCAAAAGGGCTCTCTTGTTGCTGCTGAAAAACTCAGATTTGATTTCTCTCACAAGTCTACAGTCACGGAGAACGAGTTAGAAAAAATCGAGGAAATATCAACTGAGTATATCCGCCAAAACTGTGATGTCTACTCCCAAGAAGTTCCTCTTGCAACTGCTCGCCAGATCTCTGGTGTTAGGGCTGTCTTTGGCGAGACATACCCGGATCCCGTCCGGGTTGTTTCTGTTGGTGTGGAGGTGGAAGAGATATTGAAGAATGTGGAAGATCCTCGCTGGCTTGAAGTCAGCATAGAATTCTGTGGCGGAACTCACGTCCAGAAGACGGGCGACATTAAGGACCTGATCATCTTGGAAGAAAATGGCATTGCTAAGGGAATTCGTCGGATTATCGCCGTGACCGGGGAGGATGCCCATGAAGTACAGCGAGTTGCGAAAGAATTCGAGAAACGACTAGATCGCCTGGATGCAATGGCTTTGGGGCCGCAGAAAGAACAGGAAGCCAAGCAGATACAAGTCGAACTAAACCAACTCTCGATCTCTGCAGTCCAAAAATCTCGTTTTCGAGAGCGGTTTGCATCTATTAACAAGCAAGTCATTGACGGACAAAAAGCGCAACAGAAACTTGAGGCCAAGAAGGCGCTTGAGGCGATCATTTCATACTTTGAATCCCCAGCGAACGAAGGGAAGACCTGCTTGGTGACAAGGCTTCCTATTTCTGCGAACGCGAAGGCCGTGAGCGAGTCGTTAAACTATGTTAAGTCCAAGTTGCAAGATAAGACCGTCTATGTTCTGGCTGCAGATTCCGAACAGGGTCGCGTTACTCATGGATGCTACGTTTCAAAGGTGAGTCTTCCCTCATGCTGCCAAAATAATGCGGGAAGTCAAGTCTCATGGTGTCTTCTATTGTATAGGCATTACTTGACCAAGGGGCCTCGGCCACCGACTTGGCTGCGGTCGTTTCTAGCGCTGTCGGAGGGAAAGCTGGTGGGAAGGGTTCGACGTCTATCGGCAATGGCGTGCATGCGGACAAGGTTGAGGATGCAATTGCATTGGCTTCTGATTACTTGGCAAAATTCAAGCTTTGAGGGTTTTGTGCACTCAGCACTGTCTGGTTTTGCCCCTGCAATGAATGGTGAATTTGAACCCTGTGGTTTCGATGCCCTGCCCCTCGAGCTTGAAACAAACTATATTTGAGAACAGGTTGAGCAAGAGCTAGTCACTTTATGGTTATCCTCCTATTGTGGGATCGGGAAAAGCATGGTATAGAGCAGAACACCCTCACATCTCTCCGCATTGTGTAATGGTCACATCTTGATTTGGCTTGTCCCTGGTCGTGCGTGTTTTTTCGATCATCCGCACGATATCCATGCCATCCACTACCTGCCCAAAGACAACATGCTTCCCGTTCAAGAATGGAGTCGCTGTAGTTGTTATGAAGAACTGGCAACCATTTGTATTTGGCCCGGAGTTCTGTAGCACTCAGCACCATCCACGATTCAACGGTACCCGGGTCAACTCACAGCCATGCTTAAAAGACCTGGGCGATCATGCTTCAGAACAAAGTTCTCATCTGGAAATTTGGGAGTACCATAGATTGTACAGGAGCCTGTTCCATCTCCATTGACAAAATCACCTCCTTGTATCATAAAATCTTTGATCTTGAAAGGGGTTTCATATCAGCTTTCTGTGCCGACACGAAGGACTGTAGACGTACTACTCGGTGGAACTTGCTGTTCTTGTATCCTTGGGGTTTTCCTTGGGAATTTCTGCTTTCCCCCGTGCAGAATCTGCGGAAATTTTCTGCTGTCCGAGGAGTGACATCTGCGAACAACTCCATTTTTATACGACCTAGCGGCTCGCCTATTGCGACAAAATGTCAGTTACAGGCCCATAGTAGTTTATATTGGATCTGATCGACTGCAGTGATCCAAATATGCTAGCAAACGTGACAACGGAGGGCACAATGGCTGGGTGCGAATAACAACACCTTCACATTCTGGTAAAGGCTGAGATCAAAGATCAGGTACTGATAGCTCACCTCCTAGGGCTATGTCAAAAAAAACAATCGGATTACTATTCCTCACTAGGTTTAAATGAGTATCTTCCATTCTGATGTGCTGAGAATGTGACAGGGCGGAATAATAATTATTATTAATATCTTTACAAGAGGTACTCAATGTGTTAAAACTGTCTACATAGTGTTATTCTGTTGGTGGTGGCTTAGTATGGATTAGACTAGATATGACAAAAAGTAAGCTGCATCCAGTATTCCTACAAGACTACTCCGCGCCCCCCTAAAAGAGCGAAGGAGAAGTCCTTTTCTTCTAAGTGAAAAGCTACGGAAAGTCTGATATTCTTCACACTAGATAGGTAGTGGTTGTACATATCTAACTATGTGTTAGTGTCTGTAAAATATCAGTTATACTCCCTGGTATTTAGTCTAAGAGCACAAAGTAGGTTGCTGCACATGGCTTATTTAGCTTATTAAGCTAACTAACATTTCATCCTCTACTCATTATTAGTTAAAACCTACCCAAAATGTATGCAGTAATGCAAGAGGGAATGTATCACTGTGTAGCTAAACTGCCCGAAGCTATCCATCTTATGAGCAGAGAAAGAATACCTTTATGTACAGGTCAGCGTCACTTCTCTTTCTCTGTATACTGAAGTACTTCTATGTAAAATAACAGAGATATACCATTCCATAAAGTCAAATAACTATGAAGGCTGTATTGACAACATGACAATAGTAATGGTGAGATTAAGAATATGACTTAGGGGAATATCGAAATGAACAATGTAAGTACTTCACTCATACTGTATATTTTTATTCCTTGTTCATTGTATTTGCTTCCTGTGCTTGAAAGAAATGTTTCCACCTTCTTACATTTCCCTTAAGCTTATATACTATGTGTTAGAGACCTCGTGACCAAAACTGTATTTGATTAGCATCTCACTCTTAAATCCATTCCTGTGAAATAGGTACACAGTACCCTTTAACGGCCCAACACAGAATCTGTAACAACTTTGGAGAGCATGAGAACTTACGGAGGGATCCAATGCCGAACAGAGAAGGGCAAGAAGGAAGATAGAGAGCCCTTCAGCAAGTTGACCTAAATACCCAGCATGTTCAGTGATGACTTCCCAGGTGCACAGCTTTAAGTGTAACTGGAGTCATACGCTCCCCAACAGATGAGTTGATATACATGGTACGCCATCTCCAAAAGCATCACTTCCTTCAAGGTCTCTATACTCACTCGAGGTATATTGAAAGAACTAAACCTTACTCGCCAGCAACCACCTGTCTTCGCCGGTCAATGAAACATTCGGAGAGGTCTCTCCCACCTTACAAGGTTCATTTTCATTTGTTAAGTGATCGATACTGCATTGTCAACACCAGTCCTACAATTGTGGCCTCTTTTCCCTGAAGATGTCCTCCACAAGCACGGTTCCTTCTCCGGGCTCAACAAGCAGCGGTCGAACTGCTGATTCCAGTTCGAGCCCTACGAGTTCACCATTATTGTTTTTTGTTGCCCTTGGTTTCGGGGTCGTCTTCACAAATCTATGGTATGTTCAGAGAGGCATTGTCTGCACTTCGTACGCATGAATTCATATCTGAGGTTTGATGCTAGGATCATCGTTGGTGTCAAGTATTGCTTTCGATATAATCAACGGAATCGCCAGCTACGAAACGAAGAAACAGGAGAACCAATAGACTTGGTCACTATGCCCCGTACGCACAGACGAAGAAGGGAAAAGAAGCTGATGACCATGGACGAGGTTAATTTGCGGTTTCCACTCACTAAGTACAAGGCATGGAGGTCGACGCAGGCAAACGCCAACATTCCGACCGCAGAGGTGATATCCGCAGCCGACAGCAGTCTACAGAGTCCAAACATCAAGAACGGCACTTTGGTTGTAGATACTAGTCTATCGCCATCCTTAGTGAAACCTGCATCGACGGATAGTCAACGACAGATTGGGTCCGCCATCGCACAAACTTCAGCAGTCGCACCAAATGCCGGAACGCAATTCGCTCAGTTAGACGAAAAGTCCGATAGCCGTTCCGTTTCTGCTGATTGCACGCACAGTCGGGAGGTAACAAGGTATAACAATCACGAGATGAAACACGTACATGATCAGGACGGTTGTGAATACCGTGGGTTGGAAGACATCGGAGACGCCGATCATACCATCCGGACTGCAACACCGGCCGAGCTTCTTTCCGCTCCCGGAGACTCCTGTGCGATCTGCCTTGATGCTATCGAGGATGACGATGACATACGTGGGTTGACGTGCGGTCATGCTTTCCACGCATCCTGCGTTGACCCATGGTTGACAAGTCGGAAGGCATGCTGTCCCCTCTGCAAAGCAGATTACTTCACACCTAAGCCACGCTCTGATCCGGTGGCAGAGCGTGCGAGCACGGATCGCCATAGTATAGTGGGATTGCATGCTCCTAGCCGACCGCGGCCTGTCTTTATAGGATGGCGATCGAATCCATTTCGTCGAACAACGATATTGCCCCAGCGACTAATACAAAACGATAGAATCCCGCCATCGCAGCTGTCGGGCGCACTCAATCTCGATTCATCCATGGCGCACATTACACCTGACACGAATTTGGAAAGCTCCAGACCTCAGCCTTGGGGATCAAGGCTGTTGTTCCCTCGTCTTCGCAACTCTCTCCGACTTCCGTCCTCAAGTTGGCATCGTGCGTCGAGGAATCCGCCTTCGGCTATAGGTGTTGCGCAACCGAGCGACACTCGGAGTCCTGCAGAAGTCGAAGCCGGCCTTCGTTCTTAAAACGCAAATAGTCATATCGTGCGCAGGTCTCTCGCGCCTCGACCCTACTCGATTGATGGATCTCTTTGCCTGCCAGTCCCCAAATTCGCCTCAAAGTGGTCAATGCCACCGGCATGGTTTTATCAATGAGCGAACTCAAGTCACTCAGATATCCTTTCTGCTTTTTCTCGCAGGACCACATCTACTTGATTCTGTCCGCCCTGGATGGCGTCGACGAACGTCTCACCTCAAGAGACTAGGCCTGTTCCAAGGTCGGCTGAGATTTGCTTCAGCGAAACAATTGCTCACGTGCAAGGATTTATTTCTGCTTTACGCCTTCGTTTTTACCGAATAATGTTGGTAGTCTTCAATGTAGGTATAAGCAGGTCCGACCCTGAGGATCTCGGAGAATCTGACAATTTAGTCTTAAAAGACGCCACAATACCAATTTCAAAGCCACATCCATAGCAGAACATGACAGCGCCAACCTGCGCGGTCAGCTTTGTGTAGTGAAACACTGGCATGACATCGCCCTCAACCAATATCTCGCAGTAACTACCCTAGGGACAACCTCCCGAAGATGTATTCTTATCCCTGAGCTTTTGTGGGTCCAACTCCAGCGCTGATTACGCCTGGCAGGTCACCTTGCCCAACCCTGAACAGCATTCCGATAGCACCGCCTAGCGCTACGATCACCATGATGCTAGCAGTTGCTAAAAGGAAAAAGGGAGAGCTGATATCTTGCTTTTCACAAGCCGCGCCGCCCCATCGGATAACCTGGGTCGTACCATCATCTTTTCTGATGGTAGTTGCCTGACATTTGCATACGAAACAGTCATTGTTAGTAAGTCCGTTCTTTGACTCTGACTTCCTGTAACATGACCCATGTCCTGAACAACCGCCAGTAGCTTCGTTACAAGAAGAATTGGTGACATGGCAGGCTGGGTTTGGAGACATTGAACCGGGCGACTGCCTTCTCAACAGTGACGGTGATACCATGTCCATTTGTGAAGTTTTGGCTTCATGGTTACCACGATGACTTGGGCGTTGCGGCATCCGGGAATCTTGGGAGTGTGGCAAGAATATAACAGTCACTGCTGTACCATTCAAAGAGAGCGAACGGAGATCACTCATAAGAGATTTCAGCAAGCCAAGCAGTACTGTGTGATGTACTGATCCGGGGAAAGACTGCAATGGTTGTTAAATACGAGAGAACTGATAAGCATAGACGGAGGAGTACCTTGAATGATAACCTCAAGATCGAGGGCTCTTGATCGTTAACCCATGATTCCACGATATTGACGTACTCAGGTAATTGTTGGCCAAATGCACGCGGCACTGGCTTGAAAGCCGACGCGTCAGGCAGGCAAGATGAGAGTGTCTAGGTTCAATCGCAAGTCAGTTCGGTTAATACAGCACGCGCAAGCAATCGATATCCGTTCTCGACTACCTGCACATTCTCCGGTTTCCTTTCCTCGCTGTCAAAGTACTTCAAGCAATGACCATCCGCCGTTCCAGCATCATCTTCCGATGCGCCATCGATATTCCAGTTAAGGGGAATGTCATGCAAAAATGCAGCTCGAGAGTCACAGTGGACTAGGCCTTGCTTGTATTCATTTTGAATGGAAGATTCTAACGAGATGATGAAAAGTGAGTGGCAGCTTCACAATATCAGTATATCCGAAGAAGACCTACCAATGACAGGATCTAGCCCTTGCAGAATGATCAAACTGGATCTCGAGTCCTGGTCATCACTGGAAATGCCGAACAACGACGGCTGCATTCCTCCATATCTATCCAAAAACTCAACGACACCTCGATCAACTGTCCTGAGGGCCGTTATGGTCGACGATCTCATTCGATAATTCAGGAGCTGTTGGGCAGTATCATTTGATAAAAAAGGGATCTCTGAGCCATGTGAATTGGCACATGAATCTAGTGCGAAGATAGATGCATCTGGATTGCTGATACCCAGTGTAATCGTCGCTGACAGAGCAAAAAAACCAAGAGTTTTATGCATGTTGGTAGATAAACTCGGACAAAAGATCATGGGCTGATACCTCCAGATCCTAGTTGCTGGATATTGCGACCCAGATAGGCGTATTATTTTGGCAGCTACCTGCAGCTAACAAGTCTTAAGTAATCTATGTGACGAGACAATCACGTGCAGAAAGGATCAGATACCTTCGAAGTTGAGCAATTATTATCTATCTCTGAGTTTACAGATTTCAAGCGATCCAACAGTCCTTGTAAACCTTCAGTATCTATCATTTTTCCCTTTCTTCTTCTTATCTTTTCTCTCGCTCTTCCCCTCGCGTGCTCTCTCCTCTTCCTTTTCTCTTCTTTTCATTGTCCAAAGGACATATATTGGGCGAGCTTCATGACCTGTCTTTCAAAATCGAAGACTACAATCAGTAGCCACCCCTATCCTTGAGTATGATCATCAGCTCGCCAAACCACCGCAAAGTCATACCAGATGTTCCGCATGAGGCAACGGCCCCTTTTTTTTTCGAACACCCGTTCGTGCCAGCCATTCCTTTTCCCAGAGCAATGCCAACAACGTAAATGTTCGCCATGTAAGGTCTAAACGACCTCGGTTCAAGTGTGTAGTCCGCCACCCCTTTGTGCAGCCTTGCACGGCATACAACTTGTTTTTGCTCAAATTGACCTGAGTCACCAGAAAGTTTGTTACTACATGTCTGCTATATTGGACAGCATTTGAAATATGGAGTTCTTTTGTCCTCGGGGGATATGATAAGAAGCTTGAAAGCGCGCCAAATGAGGCTCTTCCCGAGGAAGACTCTACGAGAAAGAATCCTATGGCTATTCAACGAAGTGTGCGCCGTCCGGAGGAGGCTGCAACGTCAGAACCGGTTTTCATTCCTTTGGGTTGGCCGCGCCTGCGCGAAGGCAAGCTCTACTCCTCATCGGACCCGGAGTGGAGAGAGTTCGTTCGTATTTCTCAGGATGGCCGGAAGCTCCAGTCACTGAAAGGTATCTTCCCAGCTAGTATGATTACCTTTTCGAAGCAATGCTCACTGGCCCAGAGGACCTAGCAAGCATAGCTTTGCGCAATGCATCCGCATCAAGCATACTTCTTCAACTTCTCGGTGGACCGCTAAGCATAACTCGTTTCTGGCTCGTTCAGCACTTCCCGTCTCGTGCACCACCTGAATATGCATTGTCAGGGTACGTCATATCAAGGACAGCATCATGCAATATTTTAGTATGCTCATGATTGTCAGATTAGAAATAGGTGATACTGAAATCTCGTGGGCCATGAGACCGGTGTCCTCAGATACCGGTGATCGTATCCAAAAATGCATGAAACCTCTCTCTGTGGCGCTTGCTGCAAGAGACGCCTGTCTTGTCTTAATGAAAAGACAGCTTTCGCGCATGGGTTTCCAGGTATCTGATCAAATGCCATCCGGTACTGATTCACTCGTCATGACGCCATCCGGGACCGGGCTTACAGGGCTCATGAATGGTTCCGCTGGTTGTCACAAAACAGGGCCTCAACTGTCTCTTGTGGATAAGCCCCGTGGGAGCGCAACACCCCAAAACCACACATGGCTGAATCCCTCGTCAATACTATCCTCTTTTCAATGGTTACCACTGCCGAATTTAGGTCCCGAATCGGATTTGCGTGCGGCTGCACTAGCATTTAAATGGCGGTTAAATGATTGCTGGGCTCGCGAGTTGCGAACTCCTCGCCGCGGCACCTTCTTTATCGTCGGTCCAGTTGGCCTCAAAGGCCCCAAAGGTGTCTGTAGGGTGGAGATTCGGGGCGAGTACGACCCGTCGAGCTCTCGCTGGACGCATGTCTCTATGCAACTTAAAGACTTAAATATCCTCAAGCAGAGAGCTCTTGGTAGCCGATGAACGGTGTCGACGACTGTCTCTGCTCAGTGCACACTTACTGCTACGCTCACCCTAACCAAGACGCTCATAAAATATCTTGAGCTGTTGAGCATGGACCGAGAGCGGTCCCTTCGGCCAGTCGCCTTTAGACAAACAGAGAAGGACTATGGTTCAATGTATTTATGGTGTATACCTAGCCTTACTGATAATTAAGCGTCCTCTTCCTTGGAGGCAGGAGGAAGCAGAATACAGGACGAGAAAGGGCTTCCAAGATTGGTGCCAGGCATACAGCTTGAGATAAGTATCATAAGGCTGTCTTGCGGCGTGCTCTGCCGCCTCCTTTTTGTAAATACCAACAACGAATCAAGAGAGTACTGACATGTAGCCTGTAAGCCTGGCGGTGGGCCAGCCATCACAAATAAAAAGGCGGAGACGGCTTGAGAGCGCAGCTGTTAGATTGGGAGTAGTGTAAGGAGCCGATTCCATAACGCTTGCGACGGTCTTAATAATGCTAGCGTATAGATATTCAGGGAATTTCATGGCATCTTTCGGAGTTCTCAGGCTATCAGTTAGCTGTTCACACTTCTCCTTGCTTCGGGACGAGTAGCAATGTTCAGAAGCCAGTCCTTCACCAAATTTAGCTCTATACCAAGCAGGACCGTTTCGGTTCTGAAATTCTAGGGAACACCCGCGACAGCATTGAAGATCGAGGTTGAGACACGTGGGTTTTAATTACCGCAATCTAATTCATACGCAAATCGAACAGGCAAGGGCAGGCGAGAGCACTTGCAAGAGAGTAGGAAGGATACTTGCCAATCTTCACTTAAATGAGCAGAAAATGTGAAGCAGCAAGTCGGATATTTTGGGCAATCGAAAGTCGGCAATAGGTCGCTATTAGTATGGGGGTAATCATGAGGGAAGGGTCATTCAGTATGCCAAAGCCATCTGCAAATGTCTAACATGGCAACTATAGATGATCGTGCGATTGATATCCATTTCTCCAACCGTAGATGTAAAGGTAAGAAAATCCAGTTATATTTCATAAGCTCGACTGGGTCTGACATCATGATCTAGGTGGTTGGCAAGCCCGGAATCAGCAGCAAGTTCGCGGCTACCCCGAGGGAGCAGTGATCGACGAGGAACGTAGCTGAAATTTCTTGCAATCACACGAAGTCAGGTCGCGTGTCGAGGGAAACATTCAAGAAGGCATCGCACCGGGAGGAGAGGGACAAGAATAATGAAAAAGAAAAGTAAAAAGGTTTCAGCGTACGTTGGTATCAATAACCTCACTCCTGTGCAGCAGCCCAAGAGATTGTTTCGTCTCCATGGCTCAAATGTTGTAATCATTGTTACCCTGCCCTGGAATAATGTTCCCTTGTCGTAATATCCATATCTTGAATCGGACCGTGCGCCCGTCAGCGCTTAAAGTGAAATCAATTGGACTCGTAATAGACATCTATCGATTACCATAGTCACTGGGAAACCGGAGGTTGATAATTCAGGGGACGCCTAGGAAACCATCAGTTCATCCTAGAAGGCTTCCTGCATCATCAAGTGCGCTTACTTGAAAAGAAGGATATGTGGTTCTGGCTCATGGACCTCGTAATGTTCCCACCCCAGACTCTAGACAGCCAAAATTAGCCATGGGGTAGCAGAACGCGAGTTTCGCAGTGGACTTCGTAGTACCTGAGTGATACCAAGTGCCCTCCATTCTTCCTCCCATAGCAATTTCAGCGTTCCCTTTGCGCTATCGAAATAGTCGGCAGGAATCTTCTTCAGCATATTCTTGGGGAGCTGAACATGTCGGTACTCGAACTGGTCGTCAGAATACCTGTGCCCGTCAATTCGGCCCTTGTGAACGTTGATCAGATGTTCGTACCTCGCTGAGTAGTGTATGGAGTCAATGAATTCCTCGAGCCTCTCTCTTTCAGATTCCAACAGAAGGCGGGGCTTTTTGTTCCTCCTGCTTAAATCGATATCCATCTGGAGAAGTGCGGGGTTTGGATCGTTTGTGTTGGGATTTCAGAATATTGACCTGACCGTCTTTTAGCACTCTCCTCGGGATCCGTCCTTATTTTCCTGAGAGGCCATATGCCATAGAGTTACTGAGGCAGAATCCTGATGAAGTGCGCAGGGGATACGTACAAATTTGGACTTCTAAACCTTGATTGGCGCGAGCTTGATAGAGCTCGTGCGTTGATAATAATTGTAGCGAGAGTTGACTCTTAGTTTCCAGAAGCGACTGTGGTCAAGCGGCTGCTATTCAGGTGTCAGAACCACAGGTGGTATGGATCTGGAAAATGGGTTTATAGTTAATATGTTATTATTACTGCCCAAGTCAAAGAAAATTCCAGTCAAGATAACGGACGACAATATCTTGGTTGCTTCGTGTGGGACCACTTTGCAACTCAAGCAGTCCGGCTACGTAGGTACCTCAGGTACTCTGTTCTGAGAGGTACCCTTTGCAAAATAATAAGCACTTACTATTGCGGGTTGGAATTGAAGTGTGGGACTTGACTCAATAAGACTACTGAAGTGCAGATTAATAATTACATCCTCTCTGATTAGAATTCTTTGTATCTTCCTTCCAGTAATACGCATCTATGCTGCAATAGTTTGTACCTAGTAGCGGTGGAGACCCAGATAGTAGTAGATATAACGTCCTGAAAAACCCATGTCACTCTCTGAAAATCTAGCTCTACCTAAGTTCCAGAAAAGAAAGAAAAGAAAGGATGTTATGGAATATCCTTCTCTATCATTGGCTTTCGCTATTCCAATCAAGTCTATACTCTTAGTGTAGCCTCTGTAGGACCTGATCATGCCTTCGCTGGTACTGCCGTACTGGGTATGCAATGGTGTTGTGCCCTACAACTACTAACTGTTTAAGGTACAATGTACAGAATTAATGTAGTGATTGTATAGTAGTTATGTGGGTAGCTAACCGCCGAGTCTTTGAAGAATGATATGACCTCTAGGAGCAGCGTAAATACCCTTCTGTCCTAAATATGATTCCTAACTTGACTTGATTCCCATCGAATTATCTCCATTCCTCTTCAGGAAAGACGTTCATAGGCCCCGGATCACTTTTCATTGTCTACCTAGGTACGTGTACTCTGTATTGTACTTGTATCCGAGTCTTTAAGGCACGACCCTGTATAATAATCGTGATTGGATAAAATAAGAAACTTTTCATTACACTCGCACACAGTCTCATACTCGAAGCTTCAAGCAAGAGATTTGGTAGTAGGTAAGAGAGCTCAGGTAGTAACTTGAATGTGAGGACAAGCTGAATAGGATATCGAAGAAATAAACTAGACCATATTCCAGACCCAATAAGTCTTTTCGGTAGACTTTAAATCTATACAGGTACATGGAGTAGATATGTATTAGAACAATGGCTTAGACCTCAATAAATAACTTTGAAGTATGTGTCATTGCTACTAGTACTAGGCAAATGACTGAAGAATTTTATAGTCCCAGAAAGGATTGAGATTACCATAACCATGGCCGTTGACATTGAAATCTTCTCCTCTAACCATGGGGCAGAATTGGGAAAAGAAAAGTCAACGGGAGGCGAAGATAAAAAGGAAAATTGGGGGGAAAAAAAATGTGAAAAAAAAAGGCGAAGTGGGTTCGGACTTAAAAAGATCAACCGCTCCCACACTGGCCCTCGTTCAATTTTCTTATCCTCTTCCTTCCCCCAACTCTTCCCACCTCTTTTCAGGTGTCGTCAATTCATATTCTGCATCTCTTTTCTTCAATTTTTTTTTTTGTTGATACTCAGTGCGAATTGAAATCAATATGTCCGACGAAGTCTACGATGGCGCCATCGGCATTGACCTTGGTGAGAAATCCTGAAATTATTTTCAAAATCACTCATATACCATAGCACGTTCTTCACGATTAAGTTGAGTTTTGCTAAGACATCCATCCAGGCACGACCTACTCCTGCGTCGCCAACTATGAAGGCACCAACGTCGAGATTAGTATGTTTTCCGAAGGCACCAGACTCGGCAGAATTGGTCCCTGACTTAAACTCATTCTACAGTTGCCAACGAGCAGGGTAGTTACACAACCCCGTCATTCGTTTCCTTCACCGACAAAGAGCGCTTGATTGGCGAGGCTGCTAAGAACAATGCGGCAATGAATCCGAAGAACACCATTTTCGACATCAAGTGAGTGAGGACCAAGCAAGTGTCTCTTGCTTATCTATCTCTCCCATTTCAGCTTCTTTTATTTACAAACCCTAGGCGTCTCATTGGTCGGCGTTATGAAGATCCCATCGTGAAGAAGGATATCGAGTCGTGGCCTTTCAAGGTCGTTGACCAAGGCGGAAACCCCGTTGTCGAGGTTGAATACCTTGGTGAAACCAAGACCTTTTCTCCCCAAGAAATCTCTTCTATGGTCTTGATGAAGGTATATCCGCCAACCTGCCTGCTGTATTCTACTCTGCAGATTGTTGACATGTTTCGACTTGACAGATGAAAGAAGTCGCAGAGACCAAGCTTGGAAAGAAGGTTGAGAAGGCTGTCATCACCGTGCCAGCTTATTTCAACGATAATCAACGTCAGGCGACGAAGGATGCTGGTGCAATCGCCGGGTTGAATGTTCTCCGTATCATCAACGAGCCCACTGCTGCCGCTATCGCCTATGGTCTCGGCTCCGGAAAGTCTGAAAAAGAACGTAATGTCCTGATCTATGACCTCGGTGGAGGTACTTTCGATGTGTCTCTTCTCAACATCCAAGGAGGTGTTTTCACTGTTAAGGCCACGGCCGGTGATACTCATCTTGGTGGACAAGATTTTGACACTAACCTCCTTGACCATTTCAAGAAGGAATTCCAGAAGAAGACTGGAAAGGATCTCTCAGGCGATCCCAGGGCTCTGCGTCGCTTGAGAACGGCCTGCGAGCGTGCCAAGCGTACACTGTCTAACGCTACACAGACAACTGTTGAGATTGACTCTTTGTTCGATGGAGAGGATTTCAACTCGTCTATCACTCGTGCGCGCTTTGAGGATCTCAACGCTAAGTCTTTCTCTGGCACCCTGGAACCAGTGCAACAAGTTCTCAAGGACTCTGGTCTTGAGAAGAGGCAGGTTGATGAGATTGTGCTCGTTGGTGGCTCCACTCGTATTCCTCGAATCCAGAAGCTCCTCAGTGACTTTTTCGACGGCAAGAAGCTTGAGAAGGTCAGTTGCCATGAATCCCTCAACGTTGCCGTCGTGCCCTTAAGCTAATGTTGGTGTAGAGCATTAACCCAGATGAGGCTGTAGCTTATGGTGCTGCTGTGCAAGCTGGCATTCTCTCTGGTAAGGCCACATCGGCTGAAACTCAGGACTTGCTCCTTCTGGATGTCGTTCCTCTTTCCCTTGGTGTTGCCATGGAAGGTAATATTTTCGCTCCCGTTGTTGCCCGCGGCCAAACTGTTCCCACCATCAAGAAGCGTACCTTTACGACTGTTGTAGACAACCAGACGACCGTTCAGTTCCCAGTTTATCAGGGTGAGCGCACAAACTGTGCCGACAACACTTCTCTGGGCGAGTTTACTCTCGCTCCTATCCCTCCTATGAAGGCTGGCGAGGCCGCTCTTGAGGTTGTGTTTGAGGTCGATGTCAATGGTATCCTTAAGGTGACCGCTACGGAGAAGTCTTCTGGTCGCACCGCCAACATTACTATCTCGAATGCCGTCGGCAAGCTCTCCACTAATGAAATCGAGCAGATGATTGATGGTATGTTGACTGCATCGTTTAAAAAAAGGAAAGAAAGTCTAACGCTGTTATAGACGCGGCCAAATTCAAGTCGAGCGACGAGGCATTTACCAAGAAATTTGAGTCTCGTCAGCAGCTCGAATCTTACATTTCTCGCGTTGAAGAGATCATCTCAGACCCTACCATGTCCTTGAAGCTCAAGCGCGGCAACAAGGAAAAGATCGAGTCTGCACTCAGTGACGCTATGGCTCAACTTGAGATTGAAGATTCTGCCGCCGAAGATTTCAAGAAGAAGGAACTCGCACTCAAGAGACTCATCACCAAAGCCATGGCCACCCGGTGATCTAAACGCTACGAGCTTCCTTTGTGCTGTTACCGCTCAGTCACTCGGCTCATTTTCTACCTCGGTTCTACATCTTGCGGATGTGTCTTTCCTTGCGATTTGAAGAGATCGGAATTTCTCTCTAGGGCTTGTTACGACCATTCCCAATGATCCATGTACTGAAATGTGCTCTATTTCTCCTCCGGTTTCTTTTTGTCCCTTTTCATACTTGTTCCACGTGATTTGGTGCACATTATCTAAAAGTTCATTCTAGATTAGATGAAATACGTCGGGGAAGGAATTAATGATTTGATGAGCCCAGTACCTCCGTCCGAATTCTACTTTGTTTTTGGCTAGGACATATGGTAGACATCACAGGTGATTTTAAAGCTATGCGTCGCGACGTGTGCGCGACGTTGAGACACTGATAAATTACTCAGTCGGCCTTTATACAAACAATTCATATGCTCTACGTATTTAAAAACTGAAATGATGTCTCCACCTTTACTCGTTAAAGGCTTGTTAGGTGTAATTCTTGGAAAGGATGCTTTCTGCTGAGGTGGTACCATATCCTCTCCTAAGCATCATGAGTCTGATTGGTTTTGCGCTAGTATCCATGATACATGTATGACTGTTTTCCAAGATACCCAACCTTTTCTCGCTATACTTCCAATACCTCGTCATTTATGCAAATTCTGGAGAATGCAGCGGATACAACGACTCTCAATTCTTGCTGAACTTCCTCGATCTTTTTATTCTGCGAAGTTTAGCCCGACCGCGCTTGACGCATTCCAACGCTGGCGGTTCCTTACTCCACCTAAGCGATTCAATCTAACAACTCGAAGCTTCTCTAATTCTGCCTCTCTGCGCAAGAAAAAGGATACGTCCCGAAGACTCACTGGCGCAAACACAGAGTCGAGCATTCTGTCTGAGGATCCCTATGATCTTTCTTCGCTAGAAAAGGGCATCGTGGCTGCGGTGGCCCGACTTAAAGATGAGCTCTCCAAATTACGCATGGGTGGACGTTTCAACACGGAATCACTGGAAGATTTGAAAGTGTCTTTGAGCAAAGGAAGCAAGGAAACAATAAGTCTGGGTGAACTGGCGCAGGTTGTTCCCAAGGGAGGGCGGATGATTACTATATTGGCTTCTGAGGAAGAGGTATGATTTCATTCAGATCCGAAACAATCGTTGTCAACTCTATTGCACAGGCGACATCATTTACTCAGGGTTGCTAATGATATTTTCGTCGTTCCACTCAATAGCATATGAAGCCGATCACCTCAGCGATTCTTTCTTCCGATTTGTCTCTTACACCACAACCCGATCCTCATAATATTCATCAACTAAATATATCGATTCCGCCGCCCACGAAAGAATTACGTGAACAGACTGTGGTTGCTGCTAGAGCGGCCATGGAAAAGGCAGCTGGCGCAGTTCGCGAATCGAGAAGTGTTAGTCATAAACGCCTTCAAGATATGCAGAGGAAGAGACTTGCCCGGCCAGATGACATTCGCAAAGCTCAGGAACAAATGGAACGGATGGCAGAGAAGGGACAGAAAGAGGTGAAAGAATTGTTTGATGCCGCCAAAAAGGCATTGGAACGAGTATAGTCAGATTATCATTCTGTGAAATATGCCAGCTACACTGGTCCCCAATAGGACTATCATCGATATCGCTTATTTAGCCTATGGCCGCCCCCCTAAAAAATACAGAATATAGGTACAAGCGAGAAAATGTAGATAGACATTGAGAGAATTGATGGGAGTGGAAGTAACAGAATTCAGTCCAGTCCGGAGCCTTTCCTTCACCTGCACACTTTCAGATCTTTCTCGCAGATGAAGGGCGACCTGAAGCAAGAAGTGATTCAATTTTTGTGATAAATTGTGAACACTTCCCAGCGGTTTGGTAAGTCTCATTATTATGGAGGTTCTTCACAACCCCAGCAAGGACAGTTGGCTTATCGGCCAACACTGTCTCCAGTTTCGGGTAGTTTCCTTGAACAAGTTTTTCGACCAAGGCTCTCTTGTCCAGGGCACTCATCTGCTTAAAAGTCACATCTTCAGGTTCCACAAGATCTCCTTTTCTTTGTGAGAGGGTATCGGCGCGTTGTCGCGCAAGCTTTTGGGCCTCCGCCAGAGCGTTATTTTTCTCATCCTGATTGAAAAACCTGACGCTTTGTCCTTCGAAGAGTCGCTTGCCAAGCTCATGAGGTGGCACATAGCCATTCGGGAAGCGGTCGCTCAGCCAAGAGAGCTTTTCAACAACTCCTGCAGTCCTGGCAGTGACGCCTGTCGGTAAGGACGGCCAAGTCTCCGTCAGATTAGACTCAGGAGATTGAGGTGTATAGCGACTCGGAACAGGCACGGATGCCTTAGACAGTTTGACATATGCTTCTTCAATCTCAGCCTGCGCGGCTTCGTCCACCTCTTCAACGTCTGTGCGCTTCCGCTGCGTCCTCCCGTTACCCTGCTTCCGCCCCTTGGATACGGCAGTCTGAGTGCGATGAATAGTCCCGGATCGGCGACCGCGAGCTTGCACTCCAGTCCTAGATCTCTGAAAACGAGGGCTCCGAATGATATTGGACGGTAGACTACCGGCTTTCGGAACAGCGAGCGACCTTGCGTCAACCACGCGCTGAGGTGAATTCCGACGAGAAGTGACATTCACATTTGAATTACTGACTCTCCTAGGGGCAGCGGAAGAGGATGAAGGAACGCGAGGAGTAGATTGAGTCGGTGCATTGCGGGGTTCTGTACGGTCTATACAAATCAGCAAAGGGAAATAAACGATACGCTACTGGGAAACAGTGCATAATACTATATTCTTCACGTACTTTGTTGACTTGGGGGATCGCTTGCCTGCTGACGGGAAAGCGTAAAGTACCGGACAGAGTTGATGATTCCATCAACTGGCGTCCTACGGTCACGGCAGCTCGCCAGAAACCTCAACCTCGTTTGGATCATTTTTCCCCACTGTGTTGGCGGAGATGATGAGAAATTTCTTGAGTATAAACGGGTAGCTCTTGGGACTTAAAACTCATCACGTGAACAATCACGTGATCTCAGGTCTGTTCTTGTTTTGAAATCCAGATCGAGCAATGGTCCCTGTTTAGACTTGCCTGAGTTGAAATTCCAAAATGCTACGTCGCAAGCCTACAGCTATCGCAATCACTTCGGAAGATGTCGCAAAGCTTGAAGACATCCGGCTTCGCAAACGCAGAGAAGAAACTCAAGCCCACGCGCATGACTCTGTCAAAAGCACCTCCAATTATACTACCATCGACCCGAATGATGAATTGAAACCATTACCTGGAGACAAAGCAAGAATTGTCCGGTCTCGGGAGGAACGTATTGGCATCAGTCGGCGCAACTAAGTACACATGACTTAGTAAGCTTAGATCCATTTTGGTGGCCCAATTCGATATACTGATACTGCTTTCTCACTTTCCCGAGTTGGATGGCAGTTCGTTATTATCTCTCGTCGCAACTTTTCTTCTGATGTCTCGTTCGTTCTAGCCCCTTACGACGAGAGCGTGAGGATTGTTAATGATTTGTTCTGGCTGGCCTCCATATTCGCAGGCAACTTCTTCGCCCAGTTTGGCAACTTTCACTATGCAAGGCAATATTTCTAAGCTTATGCATCTAGTCTCTAAGGATAGTGATCTACACAAACTTAGGCTTTGGACATGTTAGACAACGGACTTTGTAGATGGATATGTCAAGTCGCTACCATATCATGTATCTACCATGTTACATGAATATCTTGTGGTCAAACAGAATTTAATAAACTACAGTGTTGACTATAATGGCTGGCGAGTCGACACGTTAAGCTGGAGATCTCATGATGTCGGGCTTATATGATAGGAACCGCGGCCCTACAATTTGCAGGGCCCAGAGATGAAAGAGGGACGATGTCATCAAGGGGAGAACGGGACCAACAAGCCATGATTCTCCATGACATTCAGGCTGTAGGCTCAAATGAAGGCTTTGCAGATAATGAGCCAAGAAGATCGACAGGAGATGCGCACAATGATTTTTATCGCTGGCGTTTGGTGTTACTTTGTTCGCTGGTATCAATTGAGTGTGTCCACCTCCGCTTCAAGCCATTAGGATCATACACACTAGCAACACTCTGTTGCCAGTCACGTGCCGTTATCAGGACTGGATGTCCATTGAACTGAGTTTGAGGAAGGGGATGCGACGCTGCAATCGGAGAGACTTTCGTATGCGTCTCATAATGAACAGGAAACTGGTTCAATACACCGGTGGTTCCTTGTGTATGGTGATCTATACCCATCGGCGGCGAGTTTGTGCTCGCATTCGACGGGCCGACAGGGAATGCCATGTCCCACTGGCTGATCAAGATGTCAGCAAACAACTCAAACAATGAAACAGCCAGGGATGTACAGACTTTATGATTCGGGTGGGATCCCAGTTATTTTCGTCCACTAACGGAGCATCTACCGAATGACTATGATGTGAATGCGGCGCAAGCATTCCCAAAGGTTGAAGCTGACATGAGTCAGGCTTTGAGTCCTCAGTACCAGCCGATATTGGAGGGGTCATTGGGTAAGTATAACACACTCTATTCTGCACATTACTTGGAATTTGGTCCAATTGAGTATGGTAACTTGACCCAAGTTGTGGGCTGGGATGGTACGGCTCTGACGGACTTCCATAAGGAAATGTGGATTTGAGTTCGAAAGGGCGATTGATGTCAGCGGAGAACGCGAGCCGCAGGGAGTCAATCTGTGCCTGTATTTCGGGCATAGGCCAAGCCGAAGAACATTTCTCAAGTATACGCATGTGTCGCGTGAAGTAGTCCCGCGCATCCGTATGAAAATGAGGATCAGGGGATGTGATAGCTATCTGTCAAGAGTGAGTTAATGGAGCACCGCATAGAACCTCATGTTACACTTACCAGATGCAGCATAGTGCATGTCAGAATGCAGTATATCGCGAAATTGATGCCTCTTTGCATGAACAGAAGACCGCGCAGGCCAAACCGGTCTAAGATACCTTCCTGAAGCCTACACAGGCTTTTTGCAGAGGAATAGCACAATGCCATGTGAATCTTCCATCCTCCGCCGGCCGCAAAAGACTTGGATGCTAACAACTGTGGTCGGTGTAATAAGATGATGCCGAGATGGCAATGCGAGTGCATATTTCCCACGAAATGTGAGGGTACCCATGGCGGCGAACCATCGCTAGGATAGTTAATCTGTAAGTCTGGAGGGAGGCTCTGGAGCCAATCGGTAAATAGGGGGTTTTTTTCAACAAATCTAGGATTGGCTCCCCAGTCTTTCTGCTTCTTGATTTTGTGATATATATCGGTGATCAAACGGATATGGTAGGCGTTTCTCACAAAATATGCATATTGTCTCGAGCGGTCGATTTCGAACTGGTCAAGGCCCTTGATATCTAGAACTGGTCGCATATCTACGGTCTCTGGATCCACCCCGTAATCCGACCGACCTGACGAGATCAGTCACAGCAGTCAAGGCTAACGAAATCACGTTAGCTGATATAGACATACCTTGTGGTGCACCGATCATCACTTCGACAACCAAGAGGGCTTGCCATACTCTTGTCTGCACAAGACATTCCACTGGATCCAGCTCACAAGGTCTGCCTTGTGCGTGGGCATTGTAATGTTCATGGATGTCCAAATCCTTCGACATCGAGACAATTGTTTTCACAGTCTGCCATGAACGATAATAATAACCCTTTTTGGGCAGAGACTCTCGAGCTTTCAATAGCAAAAGCAATGCTTGAATCGTGCTTAGTCGTGGTACATCCATGAAACTGGACTCGTGTCCTAGCATTGTATAAACATTGGTTACTGACTTTTCGTGCCCCACGCAACGCATACAAAGTGATTAACTTACTGTTTGCCAATGCGAGCCACTGTGCGCCCTGTGCCGGATCGTCTGATAACCTCCCGGCACAAGCGAAAAGTGCTTCGAGGAGCAGAGGAGATATGGAACTCCGCTCATTCTGCCATTGGTAGTAAAGGTGAGATCGATGAACCACAGGAACGTAAGGATGGATATCGTTAAAGTAAATCTTGAAGTAATCCATCGCTTCGTCATCAGACGGCATTAGCTCCGGGGGTATACGGATGGTGGAGCCCGCCCCGGTGCTCAAAGGTGGCAGTCTTTCCTCAACTTCATCTTGAACTGGAGCTTCTGCTTCCAATCGCTCTTTTCGTTGTTGTCGAATATAGGGTGCTTGATTTGCAATATCAGCATTGTTCTCTTAACGCCAAAGGATTGACGCTATCGATCTTACCAATACCAGTTTCGTCGATTTTCAATTCACCTAGGACCTCGCTAAGGTTTTCGGCAGTAGATTGCTCGTCGTCCGGGAAAATGCCAGTATTTGAGTTATCAAGACCGTGATTTGGAGTGGTAGGAAATACTTGGGCATGCTGGTAGGAATGGCTTGTTACGGGTAAATGCGATGACCGTACTTCATAGATATTGTGCTGGGCGGGACCAGTTGGGACATATTGAGACATGAATCCGGCACCGTTGCTATATGGTTGACCATTTCCAGCAGGAGGCTGGATTCCAGCGCCGAAGCTTTGGGGCATTGTATAGGAATAAGGCGAGGCTGAAGTCGCATGAGAAGCTCCTAAGGAGCCCATTGAAGTTGCTTCAAGTCCTTGCTCCAACGGGAAGTCGCCATCCTGTCCAATGGTAGGAGGGACGCATACGAGCTTCAACCGAGTGCAAGCTGAGCAAGGCCAGGTATTCGTTGTGGCAGCGTCACACTTTATTTTCCGTTTTCTGCAGCCATTGCAGGCTCGCATCACTAGCAACGCATAAGTCAACAACCGCACCAAATGATGCTCAGCCTAATAGTTCAGAACTGATGTTGGGACCAGAGGGAAAAAGAGGGTACGGAAAAAGAGAAGTAGGACAAACCTTTCAGCCGCTTGTGCCTATTATGTTCATCAACAAATACGTAGTCTACATTGTGAGCAAGTTATTCACCTGGATTGACAAGAAAATCTTCCAAAGGGGCGACTTACTCTTGTGCCCCTCTCTGGGGGGACCATTCGAAGGCGAGAAAGCGTAGCCTTGCATTGTGATGCTTGTTTTATGTGGACCAATGAGGCCGTCAAAGGGGAAGCAACTCAGTCCAGTAGTCCAGGGTTTACGGCTCGCGACCAAGCTGTAAGATTGTTTTTTTGAGAATTATCCGCAAAGACCCGCTTTGTCTGGATCAATCAGCAACAGATAACAGAGTGTCCAAAGGCCCAGCTTCGACAGGTAAGACTGTAGCGAAGGGAAGAGTATAACTAGGGTGTTGAAGTTCCACAGTCACATTCGACGCAGAATTCCTTAAACCTTGTGTATCGCATGTAGAGAGTGGATTGATATAGCCAGGAACCGACTACAACACTACGAGAGCACGTCAGAAAGAGAATGACCTGAACGATTCGGCCCGGATTGAACAGACTCACGATCAGAATCAGTGACCGTCTGGCCGAGAACAGTGCGATAATCTCGTTTCGGTCTCTCCGAAAGTCCGTGTCGATATAGTGGACGCCGCGAATTCGCCGCAATTATGCAGAGACTGTGGCTAATGGGTTGTCGGGAGTGTCCGCATGCGACGGCTTCTCAACAACTATTCCAGGCGATTGACTCGCTATTGCTCGCAATTGCTGGACGTGTTGCAAGGTCTGAAGAAATGATAGAACTTCTTCTCCTTATCTGGTACAGGATTCCATCAGAGCTTGAAGAAATAATTGCGAACATTAAGGCGCTGATGTGGTAGAGGATGGTATAACAGTAGCAGAGATTCGCACTACAGGCGCCCTCAATTGGTCATCAGTCATTGTTCCACTGGAAGGGGTTTGAGAAAGCGAAAGGGTAAAGATGCAAGATGGTAGTTACAAGCTTGAATTCAACTGACGAGAGAGAAATACTGCCTTCTTGCACGAAAGGGAAAAGACAAAGTAATAATTTAAGGCTCGTGGGTCTTCAATGGCGCAGGCATATGACAGGATACGCCGATGAACTGGGCAGGAGGAACCTTGTGGCGACTAACCAGATAGCTGATTGTGAGATTGCTCGTTGAAGGCGAGTAGAGAGATGTAGGTAGTCAGGCCCTTCAATGAAAGACAAAGCGGGAGCACGATGGCATGAGCCTACTCAGCTTGCATTATTGTCCAAAACCATCAGCGTATCATCGAAATTCCTTGATAATAGATGACGAAGAGGTGCACGAGTCGGACTTAAGACATCACATCCAATTGAAAACGGTCTTCCAAGCGGACAGGTTTCAAAGCAGCAAAGATCGAGGCCGGGATCAACGGCTAATCAATACAGTCAGGCAGCCAAGAAATACAAAAGCCACAAGGGGTCGCAGAGTAGAATTCAGGTAGCGAGGTACGAATCAGAGGATTAGGGGATCAGTGACAATGCGAATTCGCACATGGAGACATCGATGATCTCCGAGCTGAGTATTATGCAGATGATGAAAGGACAACTCTGCTAATTGCCTCAGTCTGAACTTCAGCTATTAACTCTTGGCCACTCACACTAGATATTTCTGGGGTTATATCGATGTTCTGCGGGGTGCTTGCTCGTCCCAGAGGCAGAACTCAGGAGGTAGTCTAGGTCGAGACTAGTAGAAATTGGTCAAATGATCATCCGTGGTCTGAGAGTGGCGGGTGCAGCAGAGATGTGGGCGGGCGGAAAAGGCTGTTTGAGTGATTCAAATCTTCCCAATACATTCATTATTACCAGAGAGGGATTATTGAGGGATAGATATCTAACGATGATTATTCCGATACCTTAAGCTGAGGACACTAGTACTATTAACGGGTATGGAGTACTCCGTACAAGCAAACTTCGTAATAGCAACCTCATGCCCATTCTTCCAAGACCACCTCATCTATAGGAGATAGTGGTGCTAGTACCTAAGGTAGGTGCTAGGCATCTTGGGAAATCCGCACCACTCTGATAGTTCAGACTAGATAGGTACCGTGCAATGATTTCTGCTCTTGGGTCTCTCTGGGTGGGCTAGTCGAGGCATCTCCGGGCCATGCCGAGGTGATCGCGAGGGACTATCTGAACATACGTCGAGATTGTCCTCTCGCAGCAAAGGCTGTCTAGCCGCCATGAGGGTCTGAACGTGGAAGGAGGTTTCAACAGTAGTGTTCTATTCGACAAGTGTCTATGTGCGCTCTTTAATGGGTTCAACATCCTCTGGAACATGACCCGGTAAACGCTCGTCGGGTTATGTATTGTGTTGTCTTTTTGCACATTATCACTAAACTAATACAGTATATATATCCTTGTGCAGAGTTCACCACACTCGGGGGTCTCACAGTTCTGATTTGAACTAGGGCCCCAGTGTTATTGATAGACCAGTATCTAGACTACTCCGTAGTGGTATCTAGACACTGGTTTGCTGGCTCTTATCTATCCAAGTATGGCAAGACAGCAAGTACGTACTATTGGTGGGGTGAAACTTGGCATTTAACCACCCACTGGTGGAAGGATGCTTAGAATATAAAATTTGCCCCTCACGATTCTTGAATGCTGACGATTCAGCATATTCTCCCAACGCTACGGAACTGCTGACTCTCAGGCTTGCCAATTCAAAATGGCTTCTGAAATGCAAAACTCGAATCCTATAATACTGAATGCCGCGGATCTGCCAACTCGGTTGCCCAAGGCGCCGCAGAAGCCCCGCGCTTATGGGACTGATGTCTTCATTTCCACTCTCCAGTCGCTTGGGCAGTCGGGCGATGCCTTCTCCCTGATTTCACCCCCAGACTCTGAAGATGATAATGACATGTCAGATGAGCCCATAGACGAACAGGAGATTTTTGGTAAGGAGTAAATTCCCATCATGGCTGCACACGGAATAAGAACTAAGTCATAAATGTATGTCTAACCATTTCTTAGACCTCGTCTCAACCATCTCTGACCCAGAACATCCAATTTCGCTGGGGTCTCTAGCTGTTGTCTCACTCGCAGATATTATGATCAAGCCATCTCTTCCCCATGTGCCCGGTTCCCCTCTTCGCACTGTCACAGTTCTCATAACCCCGACAATCACACACTGTAGCCTGGCTACCGTTATTGGCCTCGGTGTACGTGTTCGGCTAGAGCAGTCACTTCCGCCCCGGTTCCGTGTGGACGTGCGAATCAAGGAAGGAACACATAGTACCGCCGATGAGGTTAATAAGCAGCTGGGCGACAAGGAAAGAGTGGCAGCAGCACTCGAAAACGGGACCTTAATGGGTGTTATCGCCAAGATGCTGGAAACGTGCCAGTAAACAAAAGTTAGGCGCTTGGCCAGTTTAGGTCTCCAGCGCAGTGTCGCCAGATTATGGCATTCACAGGCCTATTTGGGGACTCAACAATATGTTGCTTCGAATTTTCGACATTACATCTACATAATAGGTCGATACTGGTGGTATGCGCTTCTTATTTGAGGAGGGAACGAGCCCGTCACGAATCCAAAACGCCGCTTTCCTTCAGGCCTTTCCAGAGCTCCGGTTCCAGAAATTTACTCACGGTCACATCTTCGGCCAAACCTTTCCGTCTCCTTGTTTTCAATACAAAATCCCTCGCTGTGGCCATCGCGGGCGCCATCTCGAGTGGCTTTGTCTTGACTTCGCGATCCAGCGGATCGCCTGGAACGACACTCCATCGATCGAAGACAAGACTGACCGCAGCTTGACCTTGAGTATGAATTCTAAGATCCGTTTCGAACCCGAAAGAGTCAATAACCGGTATCAAGCCTTGCACCGTATACAGCGGTGTCCCAGCGATAGGCCCGTCTGACAGAACATGACCCCTTCTGCGTGAGAGCACTGTATATACCGAAGCCACAGCATCCGCAGGCCCGGTCATGGTGCAAGAATATATGGGTTCCATCAAGCGAGGTGATGCCATGAGGAAGGAGGAGTAAACGGCACGCCGAGCGGTAGGGATTATCTGGCCGCCTCCTCTGTAAATGGCCTGGTCAGCAAGAGATACATCTGTGAGCCTGAACTTCGTGTTTCGAATTGCTGCCTTCAAATTAGTCTCCATATATGGTCATAGGTTGAAATATAGAAAATGCGTTGAAAGGAAGAAAGATCACGAGACTCGAGAGGAAAGAAGGGAGGAGTAGGGGGTGGTTGGGGAGTTTGGAGGTGAGGAAGTAAGAAAAGGGACAAAAATAACGGTCAGAACTTACGTTCCTCACAAAGAGGGCCTTCCCGGGTGCCCCAGCTGAAACCTTGTGTGATAGAATCCCTGACAGTTCCAAGTAGTTTCTTGTCCACTTGCGATGGTAGCGTGTCGTCTTGTAGAATATTGGGGCCCATCTCGTCAGGCCCGAAAGCCCAGATACTTCTAGCTGCGAGTTTGTCCCAATCGTATTTGTCTTCAAAGAACCTCGCTACTTTGCGGATTGGATCTTTGATACTGACTCTGCCGCTCTCGATGTCTTCGGCAATCCCATCATCCAAAGGTTCCGCAATCATGGTAATCTTGTTTTTCTTATTCGGCGTGATAGAATAGCACATGATAGCCGAAGTCTCAACGACAGTTTCGCAGAAACGGGTGACAGGATCGGACACCTTGATCTCCATCTCTGAATAAAGTCTTCGAAGATCGTGGAGCACGCAGTCCATGTAAAGTTCTCCGGTTCCCAAGACCACATGTTCGCCGGACTCTTCTACTTTGGTTGAGATGAGAGGGTAGCTTTTATTGATCTTGCGTAACCCATCGAGCATTTTGGGAAGTTCCGATGGGTTAACCGGCTCGACAGCAACTTTGAAGACAGACTCCGTCATGTGTCGAATAGGTCTGAAGATGTATGCTTCCTCGTCATCTTCCAACCTCAAGGGGACGATGGTGGCAGTCTTGACGATGGAATTGTCCACACCACCTAGCAGAACGAAGTTTCCCGCAGGAACACCACTGGTCGGGATGCTATAGCAGGTCTCTGCAATCCATGTATCCGATATAGTCGCTGTGACCATGTCTTCCTCATCCTCAGGAGTATATCCCTCGCCTAACACTCGGACCTGCTGACCAGGGCGCGCCGTCCCGCTCATGATTCTCCCAAATGCATGAAACTTGGTGGCATCTGTGCTGGTAAAGAGCTTCGTGACATGGACAACAAGTGGCCCCTCTGGGTCACAGGCTGCCATAGCGGCTGCAACTTTCGTATCAAGGGGCCCAGTATAGTACCTGTCGAGTGTCCTTCGGGCTCCCTCTACTGGGGAGGGGATATGCTGTACGATCATGTCCACAAAGCCAGTCGCAGGACCAAAAAACTCCTGGCAGACCATGTTGAGTAGCACCCTTGCATCTGACTTGAGCTGCGACGGTTTCAAGTTGATACCCACACTCGCAAGCGTTTCTTTCAGGTCATCTGGACTTTCACTTATGGTGTGAGAGTAGAGTTTATAGATAGGCTCCAGGACGAATTGAACAAATGTCCGTTTGGAATTCTCTTCCACTCCTTTCCGAGTAAACTTTCGGCTTCCTGGGTTGAAGAAAATATCTCCCCAAAGACGTAAAGCGAAGTCAGACGTCTCGACTTGCGGGTAAGTTTCGGCATACATTTTGGCAAAAGAGCGTAGGGTAAAGCACCACTCCATAGAGGCACATGCAAAGGCAACGTTGCCCTTTTCGGGGCTCAGCCGATACCTTTCCCCTTGCCCAGGAAGAACTCTCTCGATGATAGTGTTTACCTCTTCGACCACGTGTTTTAATTTGAAGTAAGCGTCATTCGGCGGAATCTTCAACTCCAAAATCAGCCTGTCCATCTTGTTCACAACCATTGTTATGGGAAGACCTTCCAGCACGGCGTGCTTAATGATCTGTTCCGTGTTCGCTTGCACGCCTTCGACGACGTCCACAACCAGCACAATTCCGTCGACGAGCCGAGAGGATGTCGCCACCTCGTCCACGAAGTTCACATGCCCGGGAGTGTCAATAATATTGAAAAGATGAGATTTTCCTTTGGTGTTCTGAAGCACTAAAGTCATAGGCGCCGACTTTATAGAGAGACCCCGCTCTCGCTCTAGGAAGTGAATATCGGTATAGCGGAGCTGTTCCTCCTTTCGCTTGCCTACTCGCTTCTCCAGGCGCTCTGTCAAGTCATGCGTCTGCTTCACAAGCATGTCCATGAAAGCTGTTTTCCCATGATGAAGATGGCCAACGAGCGCGATGTTCCTTATTTGATTTGGAAAACTGAGCAAGTCTGTCATAAACTCTCGCGAGAAATGAACGGGTGGCAGCTCGGCCTCCTCGATCGAAAACTTCTTTTGCTGAATGGGAGCGATTATGGGTTGCGAAAGTGGCTGCGCATCCTCCTCTTGGACCAAGGTCTCAACCTCGGCACCGTAGACTTGCTGTGCACTAGGATAATATTGTTTGTCCTCATGTAGGACGACGGCATTCGAAGGGCCTTCTGCATACGAAGTCAGAACGAGCGAGGTAGTAATGCTTCAAAAACTATGACACACCGTCAATCTCCATCAATTGATCTGCATTCTGGTCTTCATCTTCTTCCTCTCCAAATGCTTCGTCGAAAGCAAATGCCTGCGGCTTGAGCTCCTCATCTTGGTGTTCCTCGTCAGAGTCCGCAGGCTCTCCAATGTAATTGCCGAACCTAGAGCCGGTTAGTTGAGTTCCGTTTGTATGAAATTTTATTCCCATATGACATACTCATCATAAAGATCATCCATTGCGCGGAGAAAATTCTGAAGGTGAACAGAACAGGCCCCAGACGTTGGAGTGGATAGCTTTCTTTGCTCGGATCAAAAAGGCTGTCTCGACTTCGGAAGATCCGAATTAGGGACTCACCGAGTGGCCCGGGCTTGGCCCTTCGCTCCGCCCCCCCGCTTCGATCGAAAAGGGACGTTCAGCTCTCCTTATATTTTCCTACAACCCGCAACCTGGACTCGCCCGATTTCTTCATCTGGCAACGTTTGGAGACATTCTCTATAAACTGGTCTACGTTTTTAGAGAAAAAGACTTCACGGCTGATACCAAGCGAATTGTTATTGTCGCGGTGCCCTGTTCAAAGATTGAATCGAACTCTTTCGCTTCTCGGAAAGTCTGAACAACAAATGACCATGTCTTCGCTTCCAGCTGTCTATATTGTTTCTTCTGCCCGAACTCCCGTGGGGTCTTTCTTGGGGTAGGACTTCATCTATTTCGTGGTTTGTCGTACTTGGAGAATGAGTTTGACCTTGTCTCATCTGCATAGTTCGCTCTCGAGCTTGACTGCCCCGCAGCTTGGTTCCCATGCCATTAAGGGTATGTCATAAGTTCATAGCGCCTTTCAAAAAAAGTTCGCCTAATTGGTTCGATCTTTCTAATGGTAGGAAACAGCTGCTCTTGCCAAAGTTGACGGACTTAAGCCTTCGGACGTTCAGGAGGTCTTCTTCGGTAACGTCATTTCTGCAAAGTGAGCTGAGCCTTGCGTGAGCCTTCTGAATCCCAGAAGAGCATGTTGATGACTTTTTACAGTGTCGGACAGAATCCTGCTAGGCAATGCGCGCTTGGTGCTGGGCTTGAAGAGTCGACCGTTTGCACCACTGTCAACAAGGTTTGCGCGTCCGGCTTGAAGGCGGTCATACTCGGTGCTCAGACTATCATGACCGGAAACGCTGATGTCGTTGTGGCCGGCGGTGCGGAATCGATGTCGAACGCACCCCACTATCTCCCAAATCTGCGTACTGGTGCTAAATACGGCCATCAGAGTCTGGTGGATGGCATCATGAAGGATGGCTTGACCGACGCAGGCAAGCAGGAACTCATGGGATTACAAGCAGAGGAGTGTGCTCAGGATCATGGTTTCAGCAGGGAACAACAGGATGATTATGCTATCCGCACCTATGAAAAGGCTCAGGCTGCCCAGAAGGCAGGTCTTTTCGACGAAGAGATTGCCCCTATCCAGCTTCCTGGATTTAGGGGAAAGCCAGGTGTGACTGTAACGCAAGATGAAGAACCCAAAAATGTGAGCACCTCCATCTGACGCGTTGCTTGCATTGTAGTCGTTCTTGTCAGACTGATCATTGAATCCATTAGCTCAACCCGGAGAAACTTCGGGCCATCAAGCCTGCGTTCATACCTGGTTCTGGAACAGTGACGGCGCCCAACTCCTCTCCTCTCAACGACGGCGCCGCCGCTGTTGTCCTTGTTTCAGAGGCTAAGTTGAAGGAGCTTAATTTGAAGCCGGTTGCGAAGATCCTTGGATGGGGAGACGCTGCTCAACAACCCAGCAAATTCACGACTGCTCCAGCGCTCGCGATTCCAAAAGCGCTCAAACACGCAGGTGTGAGCCAGGATGCCATCGATGCTTTCGAGATCAACGAGGCTTTCAGCGTTGTTGCTCTCGCCAATATGAAGTTACTTGGCATTTCCGAGGAAAAGGTTAACCTTCATGGTGGAGCAGTCGCTATTGGTCACCCTATCGGTGCTAGTGGCGCGCGTATTCTAACCACCTTGCTCGGTGTTTTGAAAGCTAAGAAGGGAAAAATCGGCTGTGCTGGCATCTGTAACGGTGGCGGTGGAGCCAGTGCTCTGGTAGTCGAGCTACTTTAGATGGATTCTGAACATGTCCACATGTGTTGACTGAATATATCATAGCGTGCATATGATCTGTGGTCTTGGGATTGTTTTCCTGAAAATGTTGATATCCCTTAGCTCATGAAGGATCAGCTTCAGTCACTACTTTCTGTGCTGGAGTATACATATGCCATGGATATTCCCAGAAATGACTAGAAATGTCAACTAGACCGGTAGTGCTGACAATACCTTGAGGATGATGTAATTCGCACCATCTTTGAGCGGAGTGAGCTTCCAGTTAAATTGATCGTGTCAAGGGTACAATACCATAAATTGAGAGAACCATGGTCAAGCGACGCGTTCTGTACCCAAATCAGCTCCTTCTTGACGAAAATCAGCATGACGAACGTACGAAGCCCTGGGTTGTGACTCGAGCCTCAGACTTTGACATAAAGCTGGACACAGTTCTATGAAATAATGTAAAAACCAAGTCCGCCTGACGTATAACAGAAGACGCCTAGCAGTTGTACGCAGTCTATCTCAATCAATATCTACAAAAATAAATAAGACAGGTCCCGTGTGTAATCTAGGCAAATGCACCAACGAATGCCATCAGTAAAGCTCCGCTCGCGACGGCTATACAGGCCTCAATACGTCGCCGACCCCTGAGTGTCGCATAACTAGACTCACTCAGAAAGTCCTCCGCTAAGAGTTCCACGAGTCCTGCGAAAAGTAATAACCCGCTGCTAATTGCATTGGTGATGCCAACCATGAGTAGACCCGTGGTGCTCGCAGGATCATAGAGATTGTGCAAAACTAGGCCGATAGCCTGTCCAATGGGTGTTGTAGTTCCGTAAGCAAGCGACATAAGCCATGGCTTCGGTGACGATGGTGAGAAAAGGTCTGGTATCAAGGATGCAATACGCGATCCAAGGGCGAAGCCTTCGAACGTTTGGTGAAAGCAGATAGCCACAAGAAGGACAATAAATGACGTCCCCGTGGCGACACTGAGAGCCATGCCGATAAAGATACTGTGAAAGAGGATACCAGCCTCGAGGAGAAGACATTGCAGCAACTGTCGCTGCGGACTCTGCATTGGTAACCCAGAACTCGGTTTATGGTGCGAATCATGTTGTTGGGGCTGCAGATAGCGGGAATGAGAGTCAAAGACTTGAGAATCACTGTGATTGTCCAGAGAATCGAAGTCTCCAAAGCCAGTGTCATCGCCTTCACTGTAAGGGTCCATTTTCTTAGACCGTCCTTGTTCGGCACCATCTGTTGACAACCGGGACAATGAACCGGAGTGCTGCTGCGCTCCATCCGGGTGACTATCCGCTTGAATGAGATCAAGGCGCAGGTTCTCTGTCGAGTGATGAGGGCCAAGCCGCACATAATTTGCGTCATCACGAATAGACTCGCTAGACCCCCGCCCAGCATTGCCAATTAAATGATCATATTCGCTCCCATGAACATGGCCAGCACCTTTCGCAGCGAAGAACATCTCTACGACGACAACCACAAAAACCGATATCATGGCTACAAATCCAGCCATTGCACGATAGGTCTGAGACCAAAAACGAGGAAGACAAGGATCTGTAAGAGAGACAAAGGCTGTGGGTAACAAGTGAACGAAAGCTGTGGCAATTAAGACTCCCGTTCCAAAATGCCTGGAGATGAAAAGAAAGTGGCGCGGTATCGGTAGGCGTGGAAATCGGCGCGCGAGAACTGGAAATGAACATGCTAATGTGTGATCAGCAGATTTGAGACAATCACGATCGCGTCGAGATGTAAAGAATACCTAATGTGCTCAAAACCAGAATGAGGAACAATGCCAGCACATGTATTTGGGTATTGTAAGCGCCTTTCTCCTTCGAACCACAAGCTACTCGATCGCTGGACGACCCCCGAATTTCACTCCTCCGAATTAGCTCCGCCCGGAGAACAGAATCGGGTAAATCTGAGACTAGAGGGATACTTCGATTGAGGGCTGCAACAAAGATGGAGTATTAGTGGAGAAAATCATTACCAGAGGATCGTTGTTAAAGCAAACGAGCTCCATAAGTGATATGAGCGCTGGAATACTTACCAGAAGCTGCCATCTCAGATTGTAGCCATTGCGTAAGTTGGCCCATCTTGATCCGAGCCTTTCTTTAAGATTTCATCAATGCCATGACCCGAACAGAGAGAGATTGACACACTATTTTGACAGCTGGGACTCTGGGGTTTGATTGCCAATCTTGCGTGGCAATAATAGAGAGCAGGAAGAGTATGCTAAGAAACAAGCATAATTGTCAAATCGATAAATGAGACAGGAGTTGCCAGGCAGAGGTGAAAGCAGCACGTCTTACCTGTCTTTGCAGAGAGTACTCCGTAGAGAGGTAGAGTACGTACTACGTAGCAATTATGCGGCACGGATTATTAAAGGGTGAAAGGATAATCCGGGTGTGGATGCTTGTTATCTTATCAATCATTAGATCTTCAACTTTGCTGCAGACTCACTTATCATCCAAAGCTATTAGTTAACATTGTTTTTATTTTCTTTCTGTGGGGTTGAAAAGGCATTTATTCAACAGCACCTCAGCCTCTCTGCATCTAGAGCTACATTCTTCGATAAGTTGAGAGCTTTGCATCCTGCCTCATCAACAATAAACGCCTTCATCTAAGTCCAAGATGTTTGCTATCCGAGGTCTCCTCATGCGGCCATGATTGAGTGCAACTCGTTAAGCGGGTAATGATTGGCCTCAACGACACAGTAAGGAACAAGTTATCGATTTCTCAATTTGGTCCAGCCACTACTTCCTCGCGGACGGCTGGGGCTATCTAATTCATTAGGAACACCGCTTCCTGATGCAATACGACCGACATCATTCTTGTCCGGCGTTATGTCGTCTCCAGGCTGCACCCTTGAGCCTTGGACAGGCACTCTTGTCGAACTTTGTTCACTATCGTTCCACTCTTTCTCCTCGAGAACTTCCCATTCCGCGCTCGCCATCTCACCCAGGAGCATTGATTTCAATTTGTCGACAACCTTGAGGGGCATCGGCAATCTCCACGTTCTAACGAACTCCGTGCCTTCTGAAGCACCCAGGAATGAATGTACGGTGCCGTGTGAGTAATGCCCCATCATGGGGAACGATATGGTCCTTTGAATGGAAGTTCTAGGAGGGTCTCTTAAGAGCTTCAGGGGTTGCGTTTCTCGACCGGCAAATGCTCTCATCAGAGTTGCCGCTTCCACCGGAGGAGCAACAAGTAGCTGCCACATGTTCTTCCCAATATCGCAAAGCTCTTCCCAAGAGTCTGATGCGGTATTCAGTCCTTGCGTACGACATAGCCAGGAGACATTCCAGGCCAACAATGTGACCCCTTCTAGGAAAAGGACGTATGATCCTGGGTCTTCCCTAGCGAGCTTTGGTAAAGTTCTATCGATAGTGAGGGGTCGAGGTTGATAATAATTAGACTGCAAGCCTGATGGGGGTGTCGGCAATGAGGCGGGGGTATGCGGCTGCGTTGAGGTGGCTGTCAAGGTCGACTCCTGTGAAGTATACGACCCAATAGGTGCATGAATCGTGGGAACAGGATGGTCTCTATGAGGAAGTGTGATCTCCGCCGGAAGCCGCAAAGACAAGTAATGTGAAACGAGAACTAGAAGGTGAGCAATATTAGAAAACGATGTCGATATTTGGACTGAACTGGCACCTATTTGGGTATTAATACTTCGTGTTGGCATATTCAGGAAGAGGGGCGGGTTTGCGACTTCCCATTCAGGTCTCGGAGATCTATGATAGGAACACCACCGATTACGTATGTTTCCTTCATTTGACTGCCATCCTGCCTTATCCACTGTCTTAGGCTGTATAGATTCGCAACCTCCCGGCAAAGGAAGATCCGAGCTTCAGCTGTCTTGCTGTGCAAGGAATGCCAGAGATGCTCCGTCCTTTTGATGGTATTCTGGACACCACATAGCAGAGCTATCTCGCGACTTTCAAGCTGAAACTTTGAAGACTCAGCATCTGAACGTCGTCGTGCTAATATCAACCTCCGCTGAGAAATGTCAAGGTGTCTGTCTTTGATCTCAGATTTCAGTTGCTGTATCTGGAGGGCGAGCTCTTTGCTCCTGATGGAAGACTCGGCTTTTGCGTTTATAATTTGCAAGACCTCTTGAGGGCTGGACACCTCATTCGGCAATTGAGTTGAGCATTCTTCAAAGCGACGATGGGACAGAGTAGGAGATCTTTGATGCAGTAGTGCTTTCTCAACCTGCCGTCCTAAGGTTTCCTTCTCCAGGAGAACCCTGGCATTATCGATACGTAGTGTGTATAGTTGGTTACCGGCACAGGTGGGACAATAAAAGCGTAGGCGTGAGGTCGAGGCTCGAGAGCAGATTGGACAATTCATGTCAAAACGTACTGTTTATTGAGCTATTGTGCGTCGGCAGATAGCTCACATTCTCGCGCCCTGTCAGTCTATGAATCACAAATCTGCCTGTTAGGCAGCTCATAGGCGTCAAGAATGTGTATGGAGTCGAAAGAATGATGCTTCACGACTCCCAGCAGTCAAATGATCTTGCAGCAGGCAAATTGCCCATGCGGTATGTTGAAGGTTGACGTCACATGATGATCCTGGGACTTGATGCCTCAGGCCACACATTCTGCTTTGCTGCCTCTCAGAACAGGCGATTTACACGAACCGTCTAATGCTGAAGCACATTATCAATGAGGCAGGAGTGACAGCATAGTAAAACAAGCTATTTCAGATCTGGATCCTGCAAGCAAGTAATCATTCATTCGCCTTTTGACCTTCTTTTTTTTCGCTCTAGTTATACACAAGTGAGAGGAAGTCTCATGATAAGACACTGCATGTAAAGATGGATTCACTGGGTGGAAACCCCGTCAAAGAATCCAATAACTACGGCAATCACGGGTCCGGACTGCAGCAGGAAAGTTCGGATGAGCATCATAATGTTCCATCAGTCGGACAGCAGCTGGCAGAAGATTTGTCGCAATGCCACTGGGCAAAACTTCAACAACTATACTCAGATATTATGAAACAACATGGGAATGCTGAGGAAGAGTTGCGAGCTCGATCTTTGAAACTGCTTGAGGTACCTCGTGCCTTTCTAAGCCATGGTCCGTCTCTCTGACATTGCTGCTCTAGATTTTTAACTCCTGGTCACAGTCTGCTGTTCTTCGTGATGAAAGCAGAGCGCTGAAAAGGTCTCAGCGTGTACCCATACAGCTACTCGAAAATTCATGACACAGCTGACCTGTGTCCAGATTTAAAACCCAGTCGCAGCATGTGCAGACATCCGAAGACGATTTAGAAAATAGGAGAAAGCATTGTACGAGACTGCAACAATTGACGCCGGCCAAGCCCTGCTAACATATCTATGCAGATGCCGACGTTGTGAAGGCTTTCGAAAATGCTCTCGCTCTGCTGAACAATCGCCCAAAGTCTTAGGTATATCAAGTTGAAGGATACGTCCGGAGAGGCTCCCTTGAAGCTCAGACATGCCCACTTGAAGTTACCAAGCGAACGCCCAACGACCGCATTTGGCAAACTCCGACTGTCACCAAGGGGAGCAGAATAATGAGGAACGCGAATACCGTAAGCCACGTGATATAAGGCTATAATCCTTTGGCGATAATCACCATATCTGCCCGGAGGACCTTTGCTATTGCTGCCTTTCTCCTATATCAAGAAGATTCTTTCAAATAATCCGTCCTTATCCAAAGCAGCGGGCTCTCTGCAAGCATTGCTGGACGCCCCCGTCATGTAGCATTGACACTTCTTCTGGTGCTTGCTAGTAGACTTTCTTCCTCGGCCTCTTCGGCGTCCTCATCCAGGTGGCGCTCGTCGAGTCTCGGTGAGCGAACGACAGATGCCACAAGGATGACTAAGTAGATGCCTATTTGCACAAATTGTTAGCTTTCAAGTTTGCAGTATCAGGAACAACATTGCCTCGTTGATAGGGCTGCCAAGTACCAAGGAAAAGAAAGTGTGCCCAGAAGAGCAAGGCACCAAAAAGTGGAAAATTCAGCGCCACCCGATTCAAAATGGTGCTTGCGACGCTGGGCGTGCAACTCTTATCCGCAGCTGTGCTCTCTGCTTCCTCTGAACATGGCTTGACCAAATGCCTGTGGTTTGAGCAATCCGGCAGCTCTTCTGAAGACCTTGGGGCTAAGTCGCAGAAAGTCTGCGGTCCAAATGTTGCGTACTGGGGTGCAAGTATCATGACAACCGAGTAATTCAAGCCCAGCGTTATCAAGGTCAGTATGGCTGTCGCCAGCAACATGGCCTGGGGTGACGTGTGACCTTTCCTAATTTGGAAAATTCGTATCCAAAGAAACCGAATGCCCACCGTGACAACGCCGACGACGGAGCCCCAGAAGAATAAAAAGACAATCAGAGCAAAGATGATGTAGTCAGTTGGAAAAATCGTGGAAGATCGAATAAGAACCCAGCTGATAGGGTTGAACTTGGTACGGCTGAGTACGTAACCACAGTGATGCTTGCATGGCGAATTTGTCAATCTGTCAATGACGGTCATGAGCAACGAAATCCAGATCGAAAGCCCAACGAGGAATAGACAGAAGCCACCCAGAAGCCTGAATGGACGGAAGATAGCCTTCAGTTTGGAGTAAAGGCTGACTAGCCAGCTTTGGTCTTCTTCTTGACGTTCTTCGATCAAGCGCTGCCGGCGGATGAGAGTCCTCTCCTCCCGCACCAAAGTATCTAATTCTCTTCGATCTTTTGGAGATAGAAGCGCCGAATTGCCCCCACAGCGGCCATCCAATTGCCGTTGCCGTTCACGGTTGAAATCCAGTTGCATGGCTGTAGAATCTATCAATGTTTGGTTTGAGAAGGAATAGGGTCTTCTGAGAAGGAGAGCCGGAAGCAAAGCGAGCCCTGAAGGTGTATAGAAGACATAAAGACAAGAGCCAATGGTTGTTACGAAGCCGAGGAGAAATGTAAAAGCATGTTCGCCCCCTGTAGGACATCATGAGCGTTTTGAGAAGAAAGTGGTCATCTGAAAAGCCATCAAACTCACGGTTCTCGATCAAAAATCTTCGAAAATAGCCCAGATCGTGGCCAACCCGACTGTCCAAAATAGGAGCGAAGAAGCCGACAAGAACCAACACAATGACTACTGCAATGAAAGCCAGGGTGTACTTGGTAGCAGCCCAAAACCGCTTAACGGCTGTCTGATCGCCCTCCTCGACGGCTACTTCATCATATTCCTCGTACCAGAAGTAGGCAAAAGGGATTCCAACAAGGCACAGCAGAGCATCCAGGAAGTATAGCGAGTAATAGACAACTGTTAAGGTGTAGGTAATTTTATCAACCTCTTCTTGGGTGGCCCACTCTTTTCGCTGGCCCAGAGCGGATGATGTTGTTGAGGAAACCAAAGCGACATCAACTGGCAGTAACATTACAGTCGCAAGAAGAGCGGCAATGGAACAGACACACATAAAGGTCACAAATGAGGATCGATCCCGGGGAGTCTGGTATACATATATAAAGATTGACGCAACGGCAACCAAAACAGTTATCACAATTAGATACGCAGACCAAATCAGGGAGACCTGTAGGAGAGCCATTATGGCATATTTGCAAAGACAAATAAATTCAACTAAGCAACAGCTAGCCGATGATGGTGCTGCCGTGTATGTTAGCATTGGCAATATAGGAAGACCACACGCTCTGAAGAGCAGAACATACTATATTTCCGCAGATTCCTTGATCAGCGATGTTGACAAATGTGGTAACAACTAACAATAATGATGAGCCCTCGTGGTGAGCGCAACACCAACAGGGGTGAGTTCGCAAGGATATTACAAGAGGTATTTATTTAATTACATCATCACATAACAAGCCTGACAAGTCACGTGTCAGCTCATGAAGGATCGACAAAATGCTCAAAACACAGCAGACTTGATTGTATAAGGTCATCAGCTTATGGCCATCCTTCATTCATTCTATAAATTCAATTCTTGCCTTGACCTTTGCAATGTATAGCCTTCTTGATTCTCACTGGACTATTTTAGGTTGATTGAGGTTTCTAGCAGGGGAAACCATAGCAATCGGCCACACAGAAAATGCAGTGCTATACAGAATTGTTACCCCCTTCCGGGGTAACTCATGCCCTGGCAATTCCCTTTATCTCAGCAACAGCGGATAATCTGGTCGTGGTGAAGACCTCTATTCTCCAGATTTTCTCTCTGCTCAAGGTTCAACATCACCCAAAAGGTGGAACCACGGAGGGTAAGTCAGCGCGGCCAGACCAGTTAGAGACAACGAAACTCGTCCTGGAGCGAGAATATACGCTTTCTGGAACAGTAGTCGACATCCGTCGGGTCAAAATTCTGAATCCTAAGAGCGGTGGTGAAGCTATTTTACTTGCTTTTCGAAATGCCAAACTTAGCTTGGTGGAATGGGACCCAGAGCGTCATGGGATCTCGACCATCTCAATCCATTACTATGAGCGGGATGATCTAACCCGTAGTCCATGGGTACCCGATCTGAGCAGTTGTGGCAGCATCCTGAGTGTGGATCCGAGCAGTAGATGCGCAGTCTTCAACTTTGGGATTCGGAATCTTGCGATTTTACCCTTTCATCAACCAGGAGATGACCTAGCCATGGACGATTACGAATTTGATCTTCACCAAGACGATCCCAATCAAGTATCAGATCACGTTGTCAATGATTTGAAGGCCAAAGACCGCACCGTGTATCAGACCCCATATGCTTCGTCCTTTGTGCTTCCCTTGACTGCATTGGATCCCTCTATACTTCATCCTGTCAGTCTTGCGTTCTTATATGAATATAGGGAGCCGACATTCGGCATTCTGTACTCGCAGATTGCTACTTCACATGCTTTGCTCCCTGAAAGAAAAGATTCTGTCTTTTACACTGTGTTTACACTAGATTTGGAACAACGAGCTTCCACGACTTTACTTTCGGTACCCAAATTGCCCAGCGACTTGTTCAAAGTGGTTCCCCTTCCACCTCCAGTCGGAGGCGCGTTACTCATCGGGTCCAATGAATTAGTGCACGTCGATCAGGCAGGCAAAACCAACGCCGTTGGAGTCAACGAGTTCGCCAGACAAGTCTCGTCATTCTCCATGGTTGACCAGTCAGACCTCGCACTCCGGCTCGAAGGGTGCGTTGTGGAGCACCTCTCTGACAGCACTGGGGATCTGCTCCTTGTGCTTTCGTCTGGGGATATGGTTGTCGTCCATTTCAAATTGGACGGAAGGTCAGTGTCAGGCATCTCACTTCGCCCTCTACCTGCACAGGCTGGGGGAACTGTCATGAAAACTGCTGCATCATCCTCAGCTTTTCTTGGAAGTGGCAGAGTTTTCTTCGGCAGCGAGGATGCAGATTCGGTCCTTCTCGGCTGGTCCTCCTTGGCCTCAAACGCAAGAAAACCTCGTCCAAGAATGGGCTACGTGGCAGAAGATCGTGAAGAAGTCTCAGATGATAGTCAAAGTGAGGAGGACGTCTATGAAGACGACCTCTATACGGCGGAGCCTGAGGCGCCAACTCTTGGACGTCGTCCATCCGCTGAAACGTCCGGAGTCGGGCTGTATAAATTTCAGGTAC
The DNA here is from genome assembly GCA_014281905.1 of Aspergillus hiratsukae. Lineage (NCBI taxonomy): Eukaryota > Fungi > Ascomycota > Eurotiomycetes > Eurotiales > Aspergillaceae > Aspergillus > Aspergillus hiratsukae. The sequence goes on along the minus strand of JACBAD010002093.1, from coordinate 105,867 downwards.
TCGACAGACTGCCTAATGCCGGCCCACTGAGAGACATAACGCTAGGAAAGCCTGCTTCGACCGTTGAAAACACAAATGGTCTCATTGAGAATTCTTCCTCCGAGCTAGAATTAGTAGCTGCTCAAGGCTCGGGCAGAAATGGTGGGTTGGTACTGATGAAGCGTGAAATCGAACCGGATGTCACAGCTTCTTTTGACGCTCAATCTGTCCAAGGGGCTTGGACAGCAGTTGTAGCTCTCGGGGGAGGTGAATCGTTGGTTTCCGGCGAGCAGCCAAATAATCAGGAATACCGCCAATATGTCATACTGTCGAAGCCTGAAGCCTCCGACAAGGAACAGTCAGAAGTTTTCATTGTGGACGCACAAGACTTGAAACCTTTCAAAGCTCCTGAGTTTAATCCGAACAACGATGTGACCATAGAGATTGGGACGCTGTCATGCAACAGGCGAGTTGTTCAGGTTCTGAGGAACGAGGTCCGAAGCTACGATACTGGTAAGCCTTTAGCCCTGACGAACAAAGAGCATCTAAGGAAACTAACAATGACAGACTTGGGCCTGGCGCAAATCTATCCTGTCTGGGACGAAGACACCAGCGATGAGCGCATGGCTGTTAGCGCCAGCCTCGCTGACCCATACATAGCAATTCTCCGAGATGATTCAACGTTGATGCTTCTTCAAGCAGACGACAGTGGAGACCTCGATGAAATGGAATTGAACGACTCTGCGAGGGAGGGCAAGTGGCGCTCTTGTTGCTTTTATTGGGACAAAGCTGAGATTTTCGCGTCTACGGGGCCTGCTTCGAAGCAGAGGACTGACTGCGAATTGTTCCTCTTCTTACTTAGCATCGATTGCAGACTTCACGTGAGCCATTGCACAAATGTCTCCCTCAAGTTGCCAAGGCTGACAAACCGTAGATTTATCGACTGCCTGATCAGGAGCTCATGTCAGTTATCGAGGGTATTGACTGCTTACCACCGATACTATCAACTGAGCTCCCCAAGCGCTCTACTACGAGGGAGGTCTTATCTGAAGCAGTTGTTGCAGATCTCGGCGAATCCTGGAATCCTTCGCCTCACCTAATTGTACGGCACCGGACCTTTTACTTCACTTCCTTGGCCCCTGATTTAGGATCACATACTGATTTTCTAGGCAGTTACGCACTGAAAGCGATGAACTTGTGATATATAAGGCATTTGCGTCCTCTGTCAAGGGTGAAAGTCATCCTCGCTTGAGCTTCGTCAAAGAAGCCAATCGCACCTTGCCAAAGGTTACTCGCCCAACGAAGGGAATGCAGTCCTACGAGGAGCTATCAAGATCCAGGCCACTGCGCATTTTGTCCAATATTTCAGATTTTAGTGCCGTTTTTATGCCTGGACCCTCCGCAAGCTTCATTTTCAAAACGTCCAAAAGCTGTCCCCACATTTTCCGTTTGACAGGAGAATTCGTGCGGAGCCTGAGCATTTTCAACTTAGCCAGCCCTTCGCTTAACGGTTTCATATATGTAGACTCAAAGGTTTTCTCACTTTCCCACGTCCGTGTCGTACATGCTAAATCAATTTCTAGGATGTGCTTCGCATCTGTCGGCTCCCATCAGACACCATATTCGACCATACATGGGCCTTGCGAAAAGTTGATATCGGGGAGCAAGTGGATCATTTGGCCTATGCTACATCCTCCGGAACGTACGTATTGGGTACCAGTCGTAGCGCACATTTCAAGTTGCCGGAGGATGATGAGTTACATCCGGACTGGCGAAACGAAGGTATGAGTTTTTGTCGTCACCTATATGCGCATGTTGACAGGCCTAGTAATTTCATTCCTCCCCGATGTTCGCCAATGCTCGCTCAAAGTCGTAAGTCCAAGGACATGGACGGTTATCGATAGGTGTGCACCCAAACAACTTGCAAATGAGTTCTCCAATACTTACGCCTTTCCTCTTCGTGAAGCTACTCACTAGGTCCCGCTGAACACGTAATGGCGGTAAAGAACATGGACCTTGAAGTCTCCGAAAACACGCACGAGCGCAGGAATATGATTGTTGTCGGAACGGCCTTTGCTCGGGGTGAAGACATCCCGTCGCGCGGCTGTATTTACGTCTTCGAGGTGATCAAAGTGGTTCCGGATCCTGAGAAACCTGAGACAGACCGCAAACTCAAGCTAATAGGCAAGGAGTTGGTCAAAGGCGCTGTGACTGCACTATCACAGATTGGCGGTCAAGGATTTCTAATCGCTGCGCAAGGGCAAAAGTGCATGGTTAGAGGGCTGAAGGAGGATGGCAGTCTGCTCCCTGTTGCTTTTATGGATATGCAGTGTTATGTCAACGTGGTGAAAGAGCTCAAAGGCACTGGAATGTGTATAATGGGTGATGCTATCAAAGGGCTTTGGTTTGCTGGCTACTCGGTATGATCTCCCACATCCACATGATCTCTTACATCCTTGCATAAAGCGGGTCAGTCAAGCTAACAGGTGGTTTAGGAGGAACCGTACAAGATGAGTCTCTTTGGCAAAGACCAAGGATACCTGGAAGTAGTTGCTGCGGATTTCCTTCCTGATGGCGACAAGCTGTTCATTCTGGTCGCTGACAGTGATTGCAACCTTCATGTCTTGCAGTATGACCCGGAAGGTGAGCCCTTGTGACATCGATAGAACCCACGGGGGAAAGTAAACACTGATTTCAAATAGATCCAAAGTCTTCCAACGGTGATAGATTGCTGGCCCGCAGCAAGTTTCATATGGGTCACTTTGCCACAACAATGACTCTGTTACCGCGTACGATGGTCTCCTCAGAGAAAGCAATGGCCGACCCAGATTCGATGGAAATAGATTCCCAAACCATATCCCAGCAAGTACTCATTACTTCTCAGAGTGGTTCGCTTGGCATTGTCACGTCTGTTTCCGAAGAGTCATATCGTCGGCTATCAGCCCTGCAATCGCAATTGACGAATTCCTTGGAGCACCCGTGCGGCCTGAATCCTCGAGCTTACCGAGCTGTTGAGAGTGACGGAACGGCAGGGAGAGGCATGCTCGATGGCAATCTGCTGTATCAATGGCTGGATATGGGACAACACCGCAAGATGGAAATTGCTGCTCGGGTTGGGGCGCATGAGTGGGAGATCAAGGCCGACCTCGAAGCTATTGGTGGAGATGGACTGGGGTATCTATCATAATACCATCTTTGAAAAGTAGGTCCGCGTGAGTCAATCAAGGATCGCTTGATAATACTCGTACAACAGGGCATTCTATTATCCATCATATCTTAAAAAACCCAGTCAGCCATATATCTGTGTAGGTGCGCGGAGTCTCCCAGCTTAGAAGAGCTCAGAGTTCATCTCACATATACTGTGAATGCTCTCAAGTCATGCGAGGTCCATGACACTACCAAGGACTGAAGAGTAATAATAACCCTGAAAGATAATGCATTGCCCATTTGGGGACTTGATACGCCACTAAAAGTTAAGAGACCGCTGCTAAGTAGTACCGCCATAACTTGAGTGTGAAAAAACAAAAATAATCCCCTTGGACGCGTGGTGAATGCTGTTTTCTAGCTGCCACGAGCCATTACTTGCATTTTGTTCTTCATATGTTCAGGGCTAACTTTCAGAATCAGGCATCAGCTTCGGGAATATTAACTCCACAAAAGACTGTGTCGAAAATGGATCTTAAGGACTTCTTAGAGCATATATATAATCCCACTTGACATGGTCGTAGCATGACATCATGACACAGTGAGATATGTGCATACCAAACCACATGAACTCTTCAGAGCATAAGAACGGAAATCGAGAAAGGAAAAGAAAAGGTCGAAGGAACAGCAGACAAGAACATGAACCCCGTCGTCATTGTAAACTCCTTCACGCCAGAACTGCCCCCTTCAATTGCAGTGTAGCCCATACCCATACATAAGACTAGTCAATGCGCACTTCATGAGTCGTGCGTATCCTGTCAAAAGGAGATGCGCCGGTATAAATAACGCCAGAAAAAAAGGGAGAAAACAATTGAAAAGGAGGAATGCTGGGTGTCTGATGCAGACTCTTTGAAGCAGATAGTAGATGGCAGGTTCATCAGGATAGGACTCGTAGCTGCTGATTCTTCAAAGAACCCGGTTGCGGAATAGTAAGACCAACGAGACCCTGCCGAATCCCCATACAAGGGGTTTCCTTAAAAGACATCTTCCGCAGCAAAATACCGCTTGCTTCTCCCTCTCGCAGCGACGAATTTCATTTCTGGCATATTGGTGTGGTGCACCACATGTGGACGGTACACTGCATCCACAGGCGCTTGCCAATCGTCCAAGCCCAGAGGGAAATACTCATACAAAAGATCAGCACTCTCATTCGGAAACGGAAGAGACGATGCGAAGGGTTGCTGCAGGCTCGCGGTGTTCAGCAAGGGTAGCGACGTTGATGTGCTTCGTGACTGCGCCTGCGACACGCTGTGAGACAGTTTGCGCATTTTGGTCGGCGGCGCAGAGCTGCCCATCTCGCGACTCTTGTGCGAGACGTCGTTGGTATACGAGGAGGCCGGCCTGGCTGAATCAACCAAGTTAACACCGTCGCCACCATTGTCATCATCCAGTAGGGAAAGGTTGATGGGCGCTGCCATAGCACTCGACCGTCTTTGGCTGTCCACCATGCGTGAATATTCCGGACTGGACCGAGGATATATTGACGGTTGAGGTAGGGGTGTAGAAGAAAGCGCGCCTCCCGATGAGTGAGGTATTTGAGTCCAGTCAGGGGATGACTGTCGCTGCGCTGCAGTCGCAGGCTGAGGAAGCGGAGTGTCCGGCGAGGTGCTTTTAGCCGCGGACTTCGCCTTGCCTTGGCTCACACTGGTCCGGCGTTCGGTGTCACTCGTGGGGGTGCGGTTGAGAGCAGCAGCCTGGGCGCTCTTTCTTGATGCCGCTGCGCTGCCGCTTAGAGGCAAGTCCTTACGAGACTGGAAATTGCGCGGACTACGGCCCCGCACAATCACAGGTCCCGAATGTACCTCGCAGATCGGGATTTTGGCGCCAGTGGACAGAGTCGCAACAACCTTCAGTCGGACGACGAAATGCTGTTGCAGCTCTTTCCTCCGCCCGTTGTTGGCTGTCGCGACACGGAATTGTAGCCGCTTCCAAGCAATTGGAAAGGTCGCGTAGTCGGTGTCCAGGTCTTGGCCAGCCATGATGTCCAATGGAATTGGTGGTGGTTCCTTTTCAACCTTCGCATTGCTGTTACTAGCAGTATTGTCATCAGGCGGTTGATTGCCATTCGCAGCGGGCGTTTTCCAGGGCACTGAAATGATTTTGACCGAATTACCCTCCACAGACTCAGTGGCGGAAACGCAGAGTTCTTGCGCAAGAATAGGTATACGGTCACCCTGCTCGGTCATGATGTAGCGTAGACTACGTGGCAGGGTCACGGAGCCTGTAATCTGGAATAGATTGCGCCGGTAGCAAGTCAACTCCGCCCCTTGTTGAGGCGGTACGTTTTCAGTCGGGGATGTGGTCCAAGGCGATTCTGCGAGGAAGAACATGCCATGTAACTGAGCCGACAAGGATAAAGATGTCCGCCGCAACGAATAATCAAGTAGAGTGAAATTATAGGCGGGCATTGAGAAGCTCAGCAACTTGTTATTGTGGTCAATAGACGAGTCTGGGGGTTGCTCGGAGGGTGCGGGGTCGAATGGGGTCACCATTTCCGTGAAGGGATCGTCGTACCCCGAAGAGAAGCGTTTCAACGTGTTCGGCAAACTGTGCTGAGTGAAGGGAATATCCTCGCCGCTGTTCCATTTGCGCATGGTCAGAATGATCAATTGAGGGATAAGCTTCACGAACGCGCATGGCGACTATGGACTTACCTAACGAACGTGTCGGAGTCGAAATTCGAGCGTTGGTCAGGTATATCAATACCAGGCATGGCATTAAGGTAGTCGGCGCCCTGGATATTGCTCAGTGACAACGGGCTGGCCAGATACGGCATGGCCATGGTATCGAAACCCTCCATGGCGAGGGTAATGTTGATTGGAAGGAAGGCGTTGATATAAGCAGCGGCGACCAAAGAGACAATGGATTCGAGGACACGAAATGAAGGGAGAAAGGTCAAGATAGGTGCGTAAAGAGGAAAGAAGTAGAAGAGGGGGAGAATGGAGGAAGAGGAGGAAGGGCGATCGTGACCAGTCCGGAGGACGTAAGAAAGACCTAAGGCCAAACGAACATGGAGAGGACGCAGATGATGGAAAGGGAATAGTGCAGTGGATCAGGCAGTCCGTAAGAATAGAAGCAGAGGCCGGACGGGGAGTGGTCAGAAAAGAAGGTATGAACAATGAGAGAGGAAAGCAGGAGGAAGATGATGGCAGAAGTCCGGACTAAGGTAGGTGAGTTATTTGGCTTCCAACTCCAGGGTGATTTTGGGTATAGTTAGGATAGAACAGTCGGAAGAATGATACGAATAATGAATAATAATAATGATGATTATGGTGTCAATAACAATGTAAAGTATGCAGGATTATTGCAAGTAAAGTTGTAGATATGTAGTAAATGCAGCAGCAGCAGCAGTAGTAGTGGTGGTGGTGGTGTAGTTAGTTTTAGCGTCTAGGTTGGTGGAGGCGATCGAAGTCTTAAAACGGCAAGTCCTCAAAAGACAACGAGAAGGGCGATCCGGAAGCGCAAGACAGCAAGTAGAGAGTAGGTCGAAGAAGACGTTAAGAGATCTGGATTCAACGGGATTTGTTGAAAGCGGCCCAAAGTCCCAAACGAGAGAAGCCAGCAATCATAGAAATGGGGATGATGTGCAGGAAAGAAGCACGAACCGAACTGACGTGGGGAACAAGGAGCGGAAACCCAATCCTTTTCCCGAACCAGCAGACAGTACGGAGTAGTTCCAATACAATTCCCTCTAGGTCGAGGCACACTACCGGTATATTACCTATTCTACGGAGCAGAAGATTACTGTAGTCTGTAGTCTGTAGTCTGCAGTCTGCACCATAAGACGTTAAGTTGGCAAAGGTTCCTTCATCAGCAGCGGATGGACTTTGAGAAACAAAGCATTGCTGAAGTCGCTGAATTCAGCGCGTGTGGGTCAGACCAGATAGGTACCTCGTCTGTACTCGGCTCGTACTTACCGTAATAATAAAAGTTACAGAGGTACCTACATACATTATTACTAGTACTAACTACTAACGCATCTAGCCAATAGCCACCTGCCCTAGACCAGTACCTACCTTAGTCAATATGGATGAGCTGGACCCCGACCGGAGACGGCCAGTTGATTTGACTGAATTCGGATCTAAAATGTGGAGACTCGAAGGAGAGCGTTTGGGAGAGGTAGGCTTCTGTACTTGTGATTCGATCGACTGTCTTTGGGGGTTTACGGGTTAATATTAATTAAGGATTTATGTAGGTCATCAGGATGACTGGGCTCTGGAGGATGAAGTACGGTTAGGTACCGAAAGCCTGTTCGGTATCTGAAATTATTATTAGAAGAATGAAGAGAGATATTCTTATCATAATCATTCCTGGATTTCTCTGTGACCTCACAGATTGCCAATACCTATCAACGATATCTCTTATCTTCTCCAGTCTTAGAGCGAGTAGATACCTCACTCTTAGCATTTTCTTCTAGAACAGGGGCGCTGCAGTGAGGAAATTTAGATACCAGATCATGAGGCAAGATGCGTCTTTAGCTCCTTCCAGACTTCCTTAGCGTCCGCAACCGATCCGTTCCAGAGTTCTGCCTGCTGGCCCCCACCCTCCCAGAGGGCCAAGTTCCAACTCCCAAGCCCCGAGTCCCGACTTGGTTTGACAGGCTCATAGTTAGAAGTCATCAAACATTGGTGAGGTATTTCCATGTCCACACTCCATCGTAAGGTAGGTAAGGTACCGGCTCATCAGTAAATTATTCTGTTACAAGCGGTAGACGGGCAGCAGTAAAGCAGCAGCGTTTTTCATACTTGAGGTAGATTATTATCATACAGTTCATACATAGTACGGTTAGTACCCGAGAGTAGCAGAAATTACAGAGTAGGTGTCGGAGAATAATATAGCACCGATATGAACAAATAATACAATGATACCGAAGGTCCTACACCTCGTATCGGAAAGGCAAATGACAAAAGAAGAGAGAAAATTCAAAATAGCAGATTTTGAAGATTTAGCCATGATTGTCTCACTGCAAACAGACAGGAAGGCATACACCATGGACTGTGAATAATGTTGTTTAATACTGACTACATCAGGTATGCATGACTGGTATGGAAGATGTTCTGTACTTAGTACCGTGGTCCATGGGTTGTTATCGAAAGAAATTAGCGCAAAATTACCCCAGCTTGGCACTTTTGAGGACCTGCCACATTTGGAGACGCGGTCTCGGGCCTAGCCTCACTATACTTGAATAGGAATAACCTCCTCTCAAACCCGGGGAAATGAGAGCAAGCCAGTAAGACGCAAAGGCCGATAGATTTATCCAAACTCCTGTGATGAACTTCTGATGATGAGCAGGTCAGATGTGTGCATAACTACACATAGTGAGGGATTTTGGTCCGGCTTTAGGAAGATAGTTCGACCAATGGATTTGCAATTAGTCCCTTATTTAAGCTGAGAGCTGCGAGCGAACCTAATTGGATTGATGATGAAGAAGCGGGTCGTAGCCTTGGGAGATCTAAGTGGCCAGTGCAGGTGATAAGATAGTAACTCAATATCATGATTCAACAAATCAGACATTATTATTTACTATGTAGTCAGGATTGCAGCCTGTCATTTCTAGAGTCTCAACTCCTATGCCTGTGAGGCTGTGCCTTATGGTAGTTTGTAGAGTAAAGGTACTGTCCAGACTACTTTGGTAACTCTCTTACAGTCCTCCAGGGTCCAGCTTCATCTAGGACGAATGCAGTTAACACTTGGGTCCAAGAAAGCCTTAGCCTCTGAGGCTTTTCTTGATCCCTTCTTCAAGAAGTCCTTTTTCTACCTTACTGATATTTGTACCATTATTTACCATCAACACATACATACTTTGATGAGAAGTACCTAAGCAGTAAGAACAGTACCTACTCTGTATTTTCATTTTTTATTATTCAAAATATTCAGCTCGAAACGATGGGGGACGAAATTAGACTTCAACCAACCATATTTGGATAGGCTGGGTTCGGCTTTGTGTCTCAGATCAGACAAGGCGACCTTGCCGGATCAGCCACCAGCCCACAACCCAAGGGCCTTCATTCAACTCTGTCAGCCATTCCCGTCCTCAAAGTTTGAGAAATTTTAAAGGGGTCGGCGAGATGCGATTGCTATGGTAGATAACAATAATCATTATTCATGATGAAGTACAGTAGTACGTACTGAACTTACTACCTATGAACAGATCCTCTTCTTATGTATGGATGCATGCACTTCTTGTAAGTGTGTATACAGACAGCGCCACGGGGGGATCATCAATTGATTACCTGTTGTAGTAAATTTCTAGAATCACTGCAGCTCATCTTCTTACCCCTCTTCGCGCGGCCTTTCTGCAATCTGCCGTGTCCCGAGTGCTGCTAGGCTGAGGCTGCTGCTACCAGCTCCTTAGTCCGGGGCTATCCGCTTTCTTCTTATCTACCTCATAGTACTGCATACTGTGTATCTCTGTATTCGACATCAGGCAGTTTACGTAACAAATGTGGTTGTCTGCCAAGGAATTTAAGTATTCTAATAGAATAAGCCTTGCGTGAAATTCATCCATTATCTGCCAGAGATCCCTCAACTCTCAACTGCCAAGTGCAGTGGATCACATAGATTCGGATATGGCCTAGATAGATACCGAGTGCTATCACAAGCAAATTCGTCACTGGACCTAGGAATTGCTCAAGAGGGGATTAAACTTTGACCTATTTTCCCCTTCATATAACGTAGCTGCAGCCATTAATGTCTGCATTATCCAGTTTCGGGCTAACCTCTTGCCAGAGCATGCTCATTGAACCAATCATAGAGAGAAAGCAATAGTCTAAAATCATGAAGCCTTGGACTAGGTAGATTAAGGTAGATATGCAATCCTCTTACTAACACTTTTGGGCAGGAGTTACCGAGGGAGGAGGAATCATGGACTCCGGCATAAGGCGGGTGTTTCACCTATCTACTCCGTACACGAGGCTACTATCATGATTTCCTTCTGGACTACCTACACTAGCCGAATCTTAGCTCAGTGGAACTGAAGTGAAACTGTGAAACTTTCCGAGATCTGCAGGATCTTCTTAATTCTTAGTCTGATGCTAAGGAAATCTGTGGACTGTGGTTCGGCTGTGATCTCCCGTCAGGATGGCGGTAAGTACCGCCATCCAGCGAGCTGCTCATCTGTCAAAATAACTCATGTGCTCTCGTCTGCACTGTGTTTCAAGAGCGGTTCCAGGCATGCTTTGACCTTGGTCAAGAGTCAATGCCTAGTCCTCATCGCCCCTGTGTGACAGCGGATTGCTTTCGATGATTCCACGGTCCCCGCAAACGTCAAACAAGCCACTGATGGCATGACCGCAAACAGCCGGGTACATCTCAGATCATGACCCAAGCCTGATTCTCCGAAAACAACGAGTTTCCCACTTTCTTGGTGATTTTTATCATCATCATTCTACTCATCAGGTCATCATTAGACACCCCCGAAACGTCTACAGCCCACGATTATTATCTGTCGTTGATCTTGCGATGATAGAGTCCCGGTTGGGACGCCGGCTTCAGGCCGAAAGTCTCAACCGTCGGGAGAGCACGACCGTATTCGGCTGAGGTTTCCGTCTGTCGGTACTGGACTCCATGAAATGCCCTGATTTTCGCTGTCAGAAACTGTTCCTCGGCTCCAAGAAGACATCTGATTGTTTCGGTCGAATCACTGGACGGCGGAAAGGAGGAAAGAAGCAGGCCCTTGGGCGGGGACATTGCTTCCTCCTTGAGGCTTGAGCAATAAATCATTGTAGACCTTGTAAACACAAAGTCAATAGCGGTTCAGACTCAGTTGAACTATTGTAAGTGACAGCCGGCTGGAGTAGAGAGGGTCCTCTGGTAGACTCAGATTCAGGAGAAGCTTTTCCGGTTGTATCAGACTCGTTTGCAAGGCAGCGACAAGGGCTGAGAGACTCACCTTTGATGCGTACGGCCGTCAACAGGGACATCATCTGAATCAATCCCCTGTCATCTGAACGGAACTGAAACGTTCCAAAGCATGATATTCACCCTCTCCTTTCTACAAACGTGATTCTAGATCTCGTTTGGTGGCTTTGGTAGCATGTGCCTAAGAGTTGCACTAGCTTAGCGCCATTAACGTTCAGAAACCAGGGGGAGGCTGAGCAGCATTCGTCCATCACAGTCACTTATGCCGATCCTTCTGAGCTGTAAGCAACGTACTATTGCTTTCAACAGGCTTCTTTTGACCCTCTGGATACGCGTCTTACAGAGTTCCCATTTCTCCTCAGAAATTGGTTCCGGCAACCTCTTCGACAGGCTCTTGGTGATATATACATCCATGGTCCCCGCTGCTGATCAGGTCACTTGGCTCCAAGTCAAGGTCAATTTGTCGGACAACGGGGCAATCGATAGAACGGCAGACACAGTAGGACAATGACAGAAGAAGTGAGAATATATACACATAGACATAGAAGGAGACGAAGAGTCCCATGAGTCGTGTACGGGATCAGCCGGACCGCCGCCCCAGTTCTTGCAGAAAGAGAATAACTTCTGACAAGGATAGGACCATGCTATTGAGGTCGGTTGGACAGAAAATATCCAATAGCGGGAAAATAAGAAAGGGGATATCATCAAAGTCATAGCAAAGAGAACGAAGACAGTCAGGAGGCGGAAAACCCTTTTGACTTCGTTCATGACGGTGGCATCATGGTCCAGGTTGCTGCATCACAGTTCACTTCCTCGAAGCTATGCAGCATGCTGAAGCCCATTCCAGACAGGCAATCGAAATTGCTGTCGCCATCAACCTGTAAAGATGAAAGCGTTAGCATACTGCAGATCGAGATGCAAACTTAACCTTCTGGCGGGAGAACAAACGAAATACTTGAAAACAGGAAAAAAAAGGAGTTGAACTTACGCAGTCAATGACAACGGCCTCTGCACCTTGTTTCCGAATTTGCTTGATGCCCAGTAATATGAGCCCCTGCATCACCGTAGCATACTCGCCCACAGACGGAGAGATGACAGGGGACGATATGCCCCCGCTCAACGATTGTGTGGCTCTCAGCGCAGGCATGTACTCTGCCAAGGGCGCCCGTTCGTTGTATATCACAACAGTACCCAAAATTGCTCCATCGCTCGGCCGCGTGGCCCTGATTATGCCACAGTTTGGTGCTCCCCCCAAAGCGATCTTGTATATATCAATCAGACCTTGTCGAGAATTCGTCTTGACGTGATCAAGGATAGGCTCCGCGTAATCCCATCCATGAACAAGGTCGTAAGAGACGTCAGCATTCTTCAATCCCTGTACGAGGCCATCAGGTGGCGTCCATGTTGGAAGATTCCGTAGCACCACACTACAAACCGGCCGCGAGAGGGCAGTGTTCCAGCCCAGGTTGGCGAACCACTGGCGTAACCTCTTACGCTCCACTGGATTAGACGCTGGAATGCCCAGGTATATGCCGGGAAGTCGGGAACCCAGCTGAAACCTCCTCATTCCCTTTCGCTGAAGAAGGGTTCGGATTGCGCGGTTGTGGAGTGAATTCCCAATCGACAATTTCCGCCTGGCAGGATCAACAATCAAAGATCCAATAACGCCTGTGCCCGTCGACCTAAAGAAATAAGTCGAGCAAAACCCGTATAAAGCCTGTGTGCTGCTGTTTCGCACAACAAAATGCGCCTCGTCAATTTCTTCTCTTCGCAATAAGAAGCTGCTGGATGTCACACCTAGCAGCTCAGAACGCTGACCCTGCGCGCAATCCGCTCTGACTGCGTCAAGTAAAGACTCCAAGGCGTGAGCATCTCTCTCTTCATTCCAGTTTTCTACAAGCCAGTGCTGCCGCGCTTGATGAAGCTTCTGACTGCGGCTGATAGAACCCGGCAATGAGCCTTTCGGTGTCAATTCACCATAGAGAACTTTGACCAACGCCTCCAAAGCTGTCTCTGTGAAATCGTAAGTGCAGATGTAGGTACCAACGGACGTATCCATGGCAAAATCATATGGGGAACTAGCGGCGACGACAATCATAGGCTTCTCTCGCGGCTCTCCCGATGGAGTAAACTGAGACCTACAGATTAAGGAGACATGTTTTGTAAAGCCATGCTGGTATAGGTTCCTGTTTGCATCTGCGGTGACGACAATGACGGCGCTAGCCCGATCTATTAAATTCTCGTGGATTGGTCGGACGCCATTCGCCGTGTAAGATGTATGTAGGACGCGGCCGCTTCTTTGACGTGAGAGAGAACGGCCCAGTTCCTTGAAGACACTCTCTCCGCTCAGCACAGAGGCGGTTCTATCTGAAGCGATCGGGTCGAGAGAAAGATTCATATGCTCCGTCACCGACCGAGAGACTGCAGATGCCGGCAGTGGCTTGACTAACGGAGTCAAAAGCAGCAATTCCTCATTAGGCTCGATGATGTTGGACAGAGGAAGCAGATTCTGCTTATCACGTACAACTGAAATAGAGCCGTTATATGCCCTTTTGGAGAGGCTGGTATGAGATGGTTGCATCTGCATGAGAGATGGTAGCCCCGGCGGGTTCAGGGCTTGCTCCCAGGAGGTGCATTTCGCCTTCATCTTCAAAACCCTGCGCAAAGATTGCTCTATTCGAGCCCGACCAATGATGCCGTTCTCCACCCCAAGCTTCAACCCGTTGATCGCCTCCTGTTGCACCGGAAAGGATCTGCACAAGAGGATGATATCACAGCCCGCATTCTTCGCCATCACTGTACCGCCGCCGACACCAATATTGTGAGTGAGAGCCTCCATCTCTAAGCACTCAGAAACCACCACACCATTGAATTTCAGATCTTTTCGCAGCAAGTCATCGACAACCTGCTCACTTAGACAAGCATGCATGACATTCACACCGGCAGACGACATAGAGACGCCTCCCACCATCATCGAATCTAAACCGTGGACGATGGCATTGCGGAAAGGGACCAACGCTGTCAAGCTGAGCTGTTCCAACGACTCGGTAATGATGGGAACGTCTGTTTGAGACCCGAGGAATTCGAGGTTACCATAGGACGGAAAATGTTTGCCGCATGTCACCAATCCTGCTTTTTTGTAGCCTCTCATGAACTCAACGCCATATTGCGACACCTCCTGGGGATCATCGCCGGTAGTGCGAACCCCCAAAGGTTGGGTTCGTACGTTAGTCAACACGTCTAGTACAGGGCCAAGGATCCAGTTGACCCCTACGGCTTTGAGCTCTTGGGCCGTAGCGAAAGCGACATCATGAGCGAGTGACTTTGAACCGGTTGCTGCGATTCCCATTGCGCTGGGAAACTGTCGAATGTATATTTCATCGTACAGGCTATTCACACCGCCGTTTTCCTGATCTAAGGCGATAAGTAAAGGCACGGGATGGCCAGCATCTCGGGCGATTGTTTGTAGCTCAAGGACCAGCCGCGTTGCCTCTTCGGCAGCTGCTCGCGATTTGTTTTGTTAGCAAACGGAAGGATGAATCTCTTTGATACGTGGTCATACAGAGGTGCGCGAAGGGAAGAGGAGAACGATAGAAGTGACAATACATTTTAAGTTCTTGGCCGTCAACAGAACTGAGCCCAGATGGTAATTCTCGATGAGGGAGCGAATTTGAGGATTGACTGACGTTCCATCAAAGCCCATCATAAAGAGCTGCCCCATCTGCCTGTAAATAAGACGCAAGGGAGAATACCAAACAGTCAGCCATTATTCAGTCGTCAAGCAAACTGTACGGACAGAGAAGTAAAATCGAAGGCCCAGACGTAATGTAATTAATTGTGCTTGAGGGACCAAATCTAGAGCATGGAATACAGTCAAGAGGAATAACTAAGAGCAAGGAAAACAACAAACAAATGCCGAGACATTTTAATTCCTACCTGTCTAGATCCTCCCAGCCAGGGGGCAGCATATCCTCTTTCGGGGCCATGAGGGCCCTGGGTTGAGGAATGCAAGCGCAAAGCTGAAGGGAGTGGAGAGTGAGATGAGCTGTCCAGAAGATTGGAGTCCAGAGTGTTGATGGAAATGGAAGCGGTGTTGTGCCACGATAACCGCAAACGTCGTCGGAAGCCGACTGGGAGTAACCAGATACGGCAATTGAATTAAGCTCCTGATGCGGAGATCCAACTGGCTGGCCCCAAAGACGCGCACGCGGTGGTAAGGCCAGGTAAGCTACCTAGCTAGTAGCTCACATTCCCCAGCTTCGAAGCACTTTAGTTACCTCACGGTCCTCACCTAGGACGGTCGACAAGGTACAACGGCGATTATTGATTATTATTAGCGTGCTCGGTCCTCCGTCGGCCTAAAACCACTGCCGGCCAGATAATGGAGATAGCCGAGCAGAGAAGATGGGCCTCTCGGCGTGAGTTCCTCCGATGATTACCAGTGAACTGCAGAATATTAGTAGTCTGCAGTTTCCTCGAACATTCGTCTGAGGGAAGGTGAGAAAGCATTGATGGCCCATTTTCTCCCTCAATCGAGACTCGTGTGACACCCATGAGTCTTGGCGAGGTTCAATGACTAAGAGGGCCTATCACGTGAGAGTAGAAGACCATGCCTTTCTCCGCACTCTGTAGTCTGTACTGTACGGAGTATCAGTCATCAGATTCCATACCAACAAGTGAGTGTTGTAACATACATTACTTCAGCTTTACAATACAGAACAGAACAAACGTATGTGCGATTCAGTCTGTTACAGACACGCCAGACATCTGAAATGAAACTCTATGCAACGCCACGGCCAGGCTAGATAGGGGTTGCACTCTTCCCCCGGGTTTCCCGATGCCGAATGCAACAGTGGAGTCGTTCGTTAAAGGTAATCAAATGAGCCCCTAATACATATCAGTATAACTCGACGACCAAAGCTTCGGACACTTCCCTATTAGAATATTTCTTTCGGTCGAGTCGGCTATGACGCCCCCCATCAAGGTCACCTGTTTCGTCTGCCACCTCTTTTTGTAACGTCAGGTTGATCGCCAGCGAGATGCAACCTTTTCGTCCAACCCGACTTTATCATGTCTCTTGCCTCTTCTTGATGAACAAAGAGCATTCACATTTCCTCAATCTCCATCCCGATTGGTTGCGCCTCTTGAGGCGTTGACATCACCCTCGATGGATGGTGCTGCGTCATCTTGCAGCCGTTGAACCACGGACTCTCTTCTCATGCAATGCAGACGGGCACAACAAAGAAATTTCTTAGATGGAAGCTCAGCAATAGTCGAGAGGATGACTCTAGGAGCTTTGCTACCATGGCCATGGTTAGTACGCAGGACGAGGAATAAGTACAATCATACCTCATAGTATTACGAGTTGCAGGGTGCTCAGAAGAAGTAGCAGTAGTAGAAGTAGAAGCAGTAGTAGCAGTAGTAGTCGTCCATAGACAAATAGACGCGGGAGAGTATCACCCTGTCATACTCCACAAGCCGATCCGGAATCCATGGCTTGACTACGGACAGGCTGAGTTGCAACGATCCATGGACGATGGGGCGAACATTAAAATCCTTCCTTAATAGCAGACGGCCTAGCATGTTATTTCATAACTACTACTCTATCAGCAGCCTTCTTTGTCAAAGTTAGACATACCTTCTTCTATCTGATATTCCCACACACAGCGTGATAGATCCATTCTACTCCCCTGACCGCGAAGGAAGCCTTTCTTGTCATAATCAGCTCTGATACTACGGGTCAGCTTCTTATCAGCCTTATCGGCTAAACTTTTTCTGGAGGAGTGACGAACAACCTCAGGTACAACCACCATGTAAGTATGCCTTCGACTTCTGCTGCCACTTTCATCGAGCCCTCAAGAGGCATTTTCAAGATGGGAGGTGAAGAAAAAGAAGCTTTCTCTTTGCGTTCTGACACGTCCGTAGGAGAGTGATTATCAGGGAGAACGCTCAGCAGGCGTCGGAATATATCGCCGACTATATCATCAGTACGCTCGACCTTCATCTTGTCGATGTGGCTTACTTACATCTCTAACACTTCTTTTTCTGCTACCCGATAGGTCGTATCAAGACTTTCAAGCCTACTCAGGATCGCCCTTTCGTCCTGGGTCTTCCCACTGGCAGCAGCCCGGAGATTATATACAGAATCCTTGTGCAACGCTACCGTGCAGGTGAAATATCTTTCAAAAATGTCGTGACATTCAATATGGTATTGCTCCACGTTTATATTACCATCTTGTATGCTGCCATATGCTAATCAATTCAGGACGAGTATGTTGGTTTGCCTCGTGACCACCCCGAATCCTATCACAGCTTCATGTACAAGCACTTCTTTTCGCACGTCGATATCCCACCACAGAATATCAACATTCTGGATGGCAACGCCCCAGATCTGGCCGCTGAATGTGCTTCCTTCGAAGCCCGCATCGCCGGCTATGGCGGCATCGAGCTTTTCTTGGGCGGTGTTGGAGCTGATGGACATATTGCCTTCAATGAGCCGGGATCCTCGTTGAGCAGTCGAACCCGGGTGAAGACGTTGGCGTACGATACAATCCTTGCGAACTCGCGATTTTTCGACAACGACCTTGACAAGGTTCCCCGGATGGCTTTGACGGTTGGCATTCAGACTATAATGGAGGCCAGGGAAGTGGTCATCGTGGTAACGGGCGCTCACAAAGCTCTTGCGTTGGAGAAGGGCCTCGAGGGCGGTATTAATCACATGTGGACGCTGTCAGCACTGCAGTTGCATCAACACCCACTAATTGTATGCGACCGCGATGCCACCTTGGAGTTGAAGGTCAAGACAGTCCGTTATTTCGAGTCAATTGAGCAGGCTGGAACAGACGCTCGTACGCAAGGTCCGCCACTTGTCTACCGACCAAGGACCTATGTGCCTGCTCCATTGGGGGCAAGCAAATTGCAGCAGCAGCTCACTCCCGCGTCAACGCCTCCCAAAGCTCCAAAGGATTTGAGGATCAACACAGAGTTTCAAAACTCGGTAGAGGAAGACGAATTGACGCCAGACAGCATGTCGTCTCGACTGGTGGACTCTGCCATTGGCGGGTTGGACTCAACGCTCAAAGCTGACATGATGTTCGACCGGATGGGCGCGAGAGTCGTATCCCATTGAAGGGATTCGCAGGCTTCGTGACTCAGATTGCTACATTCTGTTGGGATCAATCATCCTGGACAGAGAGTATTTGCTATCGTCTGAAGGTGCAAGGACTTATGGTCAACATGCAGCAGACTTGTTCGGTGCGCCGTTCGTTGCTGAGGACTGTTTGTCGTATTTTTGAATATGTTGTGTTGTATAGGCCCATCTTGCTTTCTTCACAGATGTTTTGGTCCGGCTTAGCAAAGCAACTAGTTATTGTGTATAGAGTTGGCTCTTGATGATCGTCTCAGATGGCGTTCTTGCTGTGTCAGTGAGTTTTTATGTCCCGCAGATCTATCAATGTCGCTAGTTTCGAGTACAAAGATAAGTTGCCTGTATTGAGGCGCCTTATACATAGAAGGCTAAGGAATAACAACATTGGGAATTTGGGAATCAGAATAGATTTATTTGGGCTTTGCTCCAAAGTCCGTTTTCGATGTCTACTGAGAAATGATACAGTTCTTCTTGACCAAGACACTTGATACGATGGCTCCATTAGCGGACAATTTGTACACTTTCATTCATTTTGATTACAATTTCGCAAAGACAGTAGCCATCTGTCCATTCATATCCACCAACGTACTCTTGTTCCTCACCCAAGCTTCGATGCCTTTGCGACCGTTCTCGACGCCAACACCACTCTTCTTCCAGCCACCCACAGCCATCTCGGCAGGGCTTTCACCCCAGGTGTTGACCCATGTAATGCCCGCTTGGAGCTGGTCGATGATACGATGCGCCATATTCAGGTCTCGCGTGAACACGCCAGCCGCAAGGCCAAGCTCAGTGTTGTTCGCACGCCTAACGGCTTCCTCGACTGTATCGTAGTACAGAATCGACATGACGGGGCCAAAAATCTCCTCCTGGACAATCCGCATGGAATCGGTGCAGTCCGTGAAGACAGTCGGCCGCACCCAGAACCCATCCTCCAGTTCTTTTGGGAGGGAGGGCTTTCCCAGCCCGCCATAGAGGAGGTTTGCCTTATCCGTCTCAATGCCATGACGTATGTACGAGGTTACCTTTTCGAGATGAAGGGCGGAACTCAAGGGGCCGAAGTTGGTTGCGCTGTCAAACAGAGGCCCGGGCCGGATATATTGCATTTTGCCCAGAAGAGTCTTTTCAAAAGCCGACTTCATGCTTGTCGGGACGAACACCCGAGTGCCATTAGTGCAAACCTGGCCTGTACTAAAGAAATTGGCCATCATAGCGCCGTTTACTGCATTCTCAAGGTCCGCATCAGGGAGGATGAGCAACGGGCTCTTGCCTCCTAGCTCCATCGTGACGTACTTCATCTGTCCGGCGGCCGCGCCGGCTACCTTCATTCCTGTTGCCACCTGGCCCGTGAAGCTGACCTTGGCGATCAGGGGGTGAGCGGTCAAATAAGCACCCACATCCCCAGCGCCATAGATAACATTAAAGACACCAGGGGGAAGTCCAGCTTCCCGGTAGATCTCGGCCAGCATATGCGCATGAAGGGGCGTATATTCACTAGGCTTGTAGACCATGGTATTTCCAGCCGCAAGACATGGTGCTGATTTCCAGAGAGCGCTGTGTCACAGTTGTCAATTGCTAAGCCAAGTCGAGACAAGATTTGCTCGGCGGTCCGATCAAGAACAACGAAGTACTTACATCTGAAGAGGATAATTCCATGCGCCAATGCCAGCGCAAGCTCCCAGCGGAGCCTTCTTTGTGAAGACCCAGGCATCTTCTCTCAACTGTGTCGTCTCGCCGTTGAGACCGCCTCCTCCTACCAGGTTGGCATAGTATTCCAGTACATCTGCACCAGTCACGATGTCGACTGTGCTTGTCTCCGAATAGGCCTTGCCGGAATCTAGAGTTTCGAGCCGCGCGAGTTCGTCATTTCTCTCCCGTAGTAAAGCCGCGGCCTTTTGTAGAATGCGCGCACGAGCGATATGAGGGGTCTGTGACCATGAGGGGAACGCGCGGTCAGCAGCTGCAATGGCCGCATCTGTATCAGAATTTGAAGCAACATGGATTTCCGCCAGTGGTGTATTGTCGGAAGGGTTTATAGTGTGAAAAGTCCGACCGGAAGATGACGACTGGATCTTGCCGTCGTAATATGGGTGACGAGGAGGGAAAGGGAGGTCCGTCATTTTCCTTTTGGTTGCGGAGGGCCGCTGAAGATCTGTACGGGGTGATCACAACCTAAATATTGAAATAGGATTTAAGTATAGATATTTTGTTCTGTGTAGCTGACAGGTTGCTTGGAGTATTGATGATAGTAAGAGGTACTCCGCAGATAGGCGGATAGTTAGCCTCATTATTGTCTGGTTATGTATTCATATCTGAATCACACCGCCTCATAATTCCGCCCTCTCTTCATTTGACGAGGACAGGCTCCGCTGTGGCTACGACCACTGAAGCACCTCCAAACAACCCACACTTCGCTGGGTCCATGTTCACCTTAAGAAAAGGCCTGTGAGATCGTGGTTGATTTTTCCCTCCGAGCATCCGAAGACGAGTGCTGATCAGAAAAGCGACCTACTACTACTCCGTACCTCTCTACTAGTAGCAGCAGAATCACGGCCGACACCGTAGGCAGCCAACTACTCGAATTTGTCCTCTGAGAGATACTGCACTGAAGTTTTGGGAGGAAAATCCAAGACCATCCTTGGGTGCTGGGCACGGATTACTCCATGCTGCTCAGTGAAACCAAGTTTTGATGCTCGACCACTAGGCTAATCCGTAACCACGCGATGGTCAAACAGCGTCAAAAGCTAAAAGACGCTTCAGGAGTCCAGGGCCAAGGCTGGGGATGGGGAAAGTACGGCATGGCCTCCAATAGGAAACGCGGGACAAGACCGATATTCACAAACAGCGTCGTCTTATGATCCGGACCTTCTTACATTTTACTACTCCATCAGGACATAATTAGCAGAGTTCTCCAGTAAATGATGGTCAGTTGCTAGGGAAAAGGAACTCATGCACAGCTGTCCTCATATACCAAGCGGGTAATACAATCCAGGATCCGACACAGTGATCAGTCTCCGATGGAAGTTCAAACCGTTATTGAACTAGTGTGACTGTCTTAGTGTGAGCCCGTGGATCGTGGCGTCGTCTTAGTTTCAAAGCCCTCTTCAGTCGTGTGGGCCGTGGACGCCGTGGAGTCGTTTTGATGACGTCGAGCACCTTTTTGTCTGACCAAAGATCACAACCCGCGGGTACAGTCGTACTTGAAATATGGAAGGGAACGCAGCCGACGATGAGGTGATGGAGCTCTTGGAAGTACCTATAGTCTTCACTCAGCCTGCAGATCCATGTAATAAGGTAGATACATTACCTCTAGGTGCGGTTGATCAACCATCGAAGCGGAAAACGGAAGTGATTGGTTCAAGCCGAACGAGTACCAGCCCATAGTAGCCTGTGTTTTCATTATCTAATACGGCCTGCCTCCTTCTTGGGATAAGAAGATTCTGTCTTCGATTGGTTGATCCTCCTTTCGGCACCTTTCTTGTGGTGGGGAATAGTTAGGGAAGAGGGAAAAGATTGGCGGCGATAGGATGATGGCCGCCTGGACACCTGAGGCCCATGTCTCCAACCTAATTCCGTCCTTCAATTTAAAATCTATCTGAATTCCGTTATGATAATAAACATTTTTGCCCTTTCTCCTGTTAGGCGATCTCATTCCCTCTTCCTTCCTCTTACCTAGTCCCCTTCTATCTTGACAAGCTCTGAGGTCCTGGGTCTGCTCTTATTCCCTCACCAATTTACCCCGGGTTTGTTCTCCGCACCAGTAGAAGAGATCATCATCATTCAACATGGCCACTACGAACGATATCCCTGCATCCGACGTCAGTAGCTACGACTATGTTATCGTCGGCGGTGGCACGGCCGGCTGTGTTATTGCTAGTCGGCTGGCTCAATACTTGCCCAATAAGCGAATCTTACTCATTGAGGCTGGACCCAGCGACTTCATGGATGACAGAGTCCTTAACCTGAGGGAATGGCTTAACCTCCTGGGAGGCGAGCTGGACTATGACTATGGCACCACAGAGCAGCCCATGGGTGTGTACATTCCCATTCCCCATTCTATCCTCACGTCCTTGCGGACTAGTTAGCAATTGGTCAGTCACTGACTGACTTCTTATTCTTCAGGCAACAGCCATATCCGTCACTCTCGTGCCAAGGTCTTGGGTGGTTGCTCTAGCCACAACACTCTCATTTCCTTCCGCCCCTTCGAGTATGACTGCAGAAGATGGGAGGAACAGGGTTGCAAGGGCTGGTCCTTTGAGACCTTTACTCGCGTCCTCGACAACCTGCGGAACACTGTCCAGCCCGTTCACAGCCGTCACAGAAACCAGCTGTGCAAGGACTGGGTGCAGTCTTGCTCCACTGCCATGAACATTCCCATCATCCACGATTTCAACAAGGAAATCCGGTCCAAGGGTGAACTGACGGAGGGTGTTGGTTTCTTCTCCGTCTCGTATAATCCAGATGATGGCCGTCGCAGCAGTGCTAGTGTGGCATACATCCACCCTATTCTGCGCGGCGAGGAGAGGCGCCCCAACTTGACAATCCTTACCAACGCGTGGGTGTCTCGCGTGAATGTCGAAGGAGACACTGTTACCGGTGTGGACCTGACTCTGCAATCCGGTGTCAAACATACTTTGCGAGCCAAGAAAGAAACGATTCTTTGTGCTGGTGCTGTCGATACCCCGAGATTGATGCTCCTCTCCGGACTGGGACCCCGTCAACAGCTGAGTTCTGTTGGGATTCCGGTCGTCAAGGATTTACCTGGTGTTGGTGAAAATCTCCTCGATCACCCAGAAACTATCATCATTTGGGAGCTCAACCGTCCTGTGCCCCCCAATCAGACTACTATGGATTCGGATGCTGGCATCTTCCTGCGGCGCGAATCTCCCAATGCGGCTGGCTCTGACGGCCGTGCCGCAGATATCATGATGCATTGCTACCAGATTCCCTTCTGCCTCAACACGTCCCGTCTAGGCTATGAAACCCCTGTTGATGCCTTTTGCATGACACCCAACATTCCTCGTCCGCGCTCTCGTGGTCGTCTCTACCTGACCTCGGCAGACCCGTCCGTGAAGCCAGCTTTGGATTTCCGCTACTTCACTGATCCCGAGGGCTACGACGCCGCGACAATCGTGGCCGGTCTCAAGGCCGCGCGCAAGGTTGCCCAGCAGGCTCCGTTCAAGGATTGGATTAAGCGCGAGGTGGCGCCCGGACCTCAGGTGCAGACTGACGAGGAATTGTCAGAGTACGGTCGCCGTGTGGCTCACACAGTTTACCACCCTGCTGGTACCACCAAGATGGGAGATGTTTCCCGCGATCCGATGGCTGTTGTTGACCACCAGCTGAAAATCCGTGGCCTGAAGAAGGTCCGTATTGCGGACGCTGGAGTCTTCCCTGAGATGACCACCATCAACCCGATGCTGACTGTGCTGGCTATCGGCGAACGCGCTGCCGAGCTGATCGCTGAAGAGGCAGGCTGGAGTCGGGAGCAGCCCAGGCTGTAGAAGGCCTTGTTTCCAAGCTTGCGAGTTTGGTTCCATACGCTTTTTTGGGACTCGGACTGCGCCGGGCCATGCAAATTGGTCCCTAGTCGGTTATTGAGGTGCCTGTTTTGCCCCCATCAATAACATTCCGTAAGCGACTGACTTCATGCGGGATCATGAGGGTGCAGAGTCTGGTGGGGTGCTGATATACAATCCTGGGGTCAAAAACGCGCGGAAAAAAAGGAAGTCTCAAGTTTGACGCTCTTTAGCATGGTGTTGGCCTGGATTGCATGGTGACTTTTTGTGTACAGATGCTGGTTACCTTTTTTTTGGATATTGGCTCCAGACAGCAATTCACACAAGTAGTAAATATATACCCAAAAGATGGTGACAGAAACGAAACATCGCAAAATACAAGCACTCTGATACAATTTGGAGAAACCAGAAACAAGTCTAATGATGTATTGACTGTAAATCTAGTTTATAGTCTCAGCAATATCTTTATCCTCAGATCTATAGTTGTACTTGCTGCGCGGGGCTAAACAGGACAGGGGGCCCTTGGGCCTGCAGCGCAATATAAAACATCGAAAATCTCTGGATCGGACATAGGGTACAACGCCGGAAAACAGAAAGATGACGGATTGACGAGCAGTAATATCCACAGCAGAGCCAAAGTATGCTAATCGGGGTGGGAACGAAGTGTGCACAGTATTCGGAGCATAACCGGTAAGGAAAGTAGGCTGGGAGAATCGAATACAGCAGTATGTTTGCTTTATAGTGTAGTGGTAGACGTTGCCCCCTTATCAGCATCATGGATCTTGACTCCCCGTTTCCACACCTGGCAGATAGATAGCGTGGGCGAGTCGGGGTCACCCTCCTCGCTCAGGACGACAAGGTCCGCATCGGCACCGCTGTCCAGGGAACCCTTGACGCCTTGTAACCCCAGTAAGCGCGCCGGTGTCGCCGTAGCGGCGTTAATAGCCTCGGCAGCCGAGGCGCCAGACCAGCGCCGGAAGTTGTTGATGCACTCGAGCAGGGTGGCACAGCTTCCTGCGATCTTGTCGGATCCCTCCAGGGTCAATCGCGCTCCCGTCTTGATGATGCGCTCCCCGTTCGTCCAGTCGTAGACACCGTCGGGAAGGCCGCAGAGCTTCATTGCGTCGGTGACGAGGACGAGCCCGTCCGGATGGGCGTTGTATGCGATCTTGATCGAGGTCGGGTGGAGATGGATACCGTCGGCGATGATACCGTAGAAGGGCCTGCAGTGTTCGCTCTGGCCTAGCAGGCCGAAGATGCCTGGGTTCCGGTGGTAGAAGGGCCGCATCGCGTTGAAAAGATGGGTGATCATTGTGGCTCCTGCTGTGGTCGCTGAGAGCGCTTGTTCGTACGTCGCATCCGAGTGACCGATCGAGTAGATGATGCCCTCGGAGGTCAATGAGGGAATCTGCGATACCATGTTGCCCACCTCGGGGGCGGCTGTGATCATTTTGACTGACTTGGACCTTCCGGTGAGATTCTCCTTTCCATAACACTCCACCAGATCTTCGAAATTCCGGGCGGCACGAAGCACTTCGGTCTTGTGAATGCCATTGCGGTTTGGGTTGATGAAAGGTCCTTCTATATGGGCTCCTAACGATTCCGCGCCGTCTTCAGGACGCTGATGGCTACCCGAAGGGCCCAAAGAGGGCAATACCTGGAAGAGTATCTTGTCAGATCAGTTGATTTTCGGGGGGCCGGGGTGGTCATACTTTCCAGTAAACCTCTGGAGTTGAGCTGACAACAGTAGGCAAATATGAAGTCACACCGGTCCTGGCAAGGCCCTTGTTTACCAAGCGCAAACCCTCATCATATTCCTCCTTGGACGCTTGAGGCACAGAGAAGTCAAAACCCTGAGCGCCGTTCAGCTGGACGTCGATCAATCCCGGAGCGAGGATACGCCCGCCGAGGTCGATGACCTCATCCGGCGAAAGATGTAATCCGTAGAAAGCCTCCTGATCTTTGAGAATCTTGCCTGACAGAGAATCGATCCAGACATCCTGTTCAACAAGCTCGGAACCCTTGACGGTGCGACAGTTGGTGAATTTGGTGATGCGCGGAGAGGACGTTGTTTTGCCCGGCATGATGTATGGCTCCGGCTCTTTGGTTTCCTACACCTATGATGGAGTACCTGGAGGTATTCCGCTTATAATAAGAAAGACAAGCAGCGAGGATGAAGATAATCGCAGGAAAGAGGAGAGTATCGATATAGGGAGGAGCTTGTGATTCCTGCAGATCGAGAAAAATCAGGATGAAATCCACATGGATGTGATGCACAGAGTTTGGAGGCAACAAGCGAAACCAGGGACAATAAAGATAGTGTCTGGCTACATGATGGTGACATCAAAGGGACCTACAGAGGGGTAGGTTGATTAGGACATTCCTCTGGTAAGTTGCTCCACGACAGAGGGGCAGAAGGATCAAAGAAAACCGTTATGAGATGTGACGTCGAAAAAGGTGGTGGATGGAATACTCTCGTACGACATCTACTCCGTACCATGCTCCTGAAAGCCAATGCAAACTCCACGTGGATGCGACATACATGGTCATTTGAGGCATGGCAATCCTTTAGCTAGTAATGTACTTATCAACAATACAAAATCAGGACAACCTTGAACGTTAACAACCTGATGCGGGAGTGCTGATCCATGGATGATAGGCTTGCCTCTTCTGTCTGATGTGATCAGGGTTGATATCACGTAGGTTATGTAAGCCACAAGTATTGTACTGTCGAAACTGATTTCGCTTTGTTACATACAGATCGGTAATGAATACATTAATCAAACTTACACAGTACAAGCGATGACTGCCTGTGTGTAATACCATACCATATCATGCATAAAGGTAGGTACCTTACTCTCCAGACTGTGAGTGAGCATAGTTTGGAGCAAAGTAAGACAAAGTAATAAGAAATAAGGTATTTATCTGACTGCATGACCGTTCATTCTCAGTATAGATTTTTACACGAGGCTCTATCGATTCCAAGTCATCTCATCTTCATCAGTAGAGTTGGTATCATTTCACCATTTCCTCGGTCGGTAGCAGAATTGATTACCTGACCGATACTACTTTGACCCGAGGAACCCAAACCCGTGACTGATGCCCGGTGCTACCTTAAAGGTCCGGACTTGGACCAACCAGAGACGCTGACTGGCCTCCCGCATCCGTACAGTTGCACAGACGCAAACGGCCGATGTTACCGTCACCTTGGTCTCCTTTCGGTTCTTCTGGGTTTGGTCTGGTCGGGTCTGGAGATATCTAAGTTAGCATCCAACCATTAGGAGGAGCTCCTTAAGCTTCACAATTTCAGACTGCTCATTTCGATATGCAGTTATCCACACAACCGAGATACGCAGATAGATACCTACGCTCTTACTTGTCATCTTGTCAGCTTGTCAGCTTATCTTTGTTCTTGAGACCAATGAATGAACTGGGGTTTTGCTCAATCTCCCATGTCAGATTATGGGGAGTTGTATCAATTATTTGATGGAGACAGTGATCAAAACTAAGACTGGGTCAAAAAGCCACCATGCTACCTACTATTAGTATCAAGTAACCAGGATAATTGTTGTTAAGCATCAGTCTAAACGAGACTAATCGGATACAACTGCAGGAAGGTCATCTTGCGCTAAGCACGCGACTCCATCCCATCTGTCACTGTTTCAATTGCCGTTGTCGCGTGGCTGTCACCTCGGACTGTCCTTGAAACTTTGTGTATTGTCTGTTGTGTTTGAGGCCATTCCATACTGAGAGTACAACCCAAGACTATCCTCATCGATGATTCGGCATAATCATCCCCATCATCTGCTTCTTTGTTTTCATTACCAACTCTTGTGCGTGATCTGTGTGGTTCTCTCCGCACTTGTCTCCCCATAATCCTGGAGTTGCTGTGGAGTCGTTGGACTCCCAAGATCCCAGATCCAAGGGTTCTCCCCCAATCTGCATCCGTCCTCCTCATCCTGGATCATGAACTGCTAGACTACCGAGTATAAGTCAATTTTCTCATGTGAGAAAATCATCAGACATAATTCTTGGTATCATATGATTGACATTGACCGTGGACCTCATTGATTGAGAGCTCTGACCACTCAGTCTCAACGCAACCCTTGCACTCTTTCACAGAGATAAGGTACACCTCGTTCTCTCTCTTCTGTTGTATCCACTACTGGAGTGTTACTATACTATCTATCATCGTCTGCCTCTTTTCCACATGTCCTTCGTGGTGACTTCGTTTATCGAACTCTTATCTGTCTGATAGTCCATCCATCTGTCTGACTATCATCTAGGCTCTTGGTGTTACCTCTAGTGCCATTTCACTTTTTTTATTTTCCTTAATCCACTTCTCTTTAGCTTCTCCTCCCTCTGGTCCTTTCTTCTTATTTTAAAACAACCCTCCAGACACTGTTCCAGAGTATTATTTTGTTTTCTCTTTTCTCATTGAAGAACTCGAGTGGTTCTGTGGTTGGGATCCAGAGCACTCCTCGCATACTATTTGTTTGGCCGCTGTCCCTGCCGTGTTCTCATTTCCCTCCTCCTTTATCATCCTTATTCTTCTTTCTCCTTTCCTCTTTACCCCGGATTCGTCTGACACAAACAAACATCGGCTTTTCCCTGTTGGGAGTAACTCAAGTCGTACATTATTGTGTTGGCCCTCGTACATTATTATATATACCTCCCTGTCCCTGTTACACACATACCCAACCCCGTCATCCCGCATTCTTCCTCCCCTTCTTCTGTTTCCGGCGCAAAGGATCGCCGTCGATCTTCTCCCCTTGCTGTTTATCCTGCCTCTCTTGTATACATCTAGTAGGAGGCTTGTGTTTATTTTCCATAAACATACTCTGCATATCCGTATATACCTGCCTATACCCGTATACACCTCTCACCTCTCATCCTCTCTTGTTGCTCACAGTCCTTGAATACCTTTCCTGGTGTATTAGGGCACGTTGCTGATCAACAAACATTCCCATTGCTGCTCACCACCCGCTGTCTTTGGCTGGGCCGTTGAATATCAATACCATCGCTTCTCTTCGTTCTTCGTGCCATACAGTATACCACCATGGCATCCGAAAGACCAGAGGACGGTCACCGGTCCGAAAAGGAAGGTCCTGCCATCTCCTCGGGCCCAGAGCCCGCCCAACATAGCACCATCGCTGGTAAGCCATGGATGTACAAGCCGTTGAAACTTGGCCCCTTGACCTTGCCGTGGTTTGCTTCGCCTGAGACTCAATTGATCCTGGTCTCGTTTGTTTGCTTCCTATGTCCCGGTATGTTCAATGCGCTCAGTGGTCTCGGAGGTGGTGGACAAGTCGATCAAACGGTCGCCAGCAATGCCAATACGGCTCTGTACAGTACTTTCGCTGTTGTCGGGTTCCTCGCAGGTTCCATCGCGAACCGAATTGGTCTTCAACTGACCCTCTCATTTGGTGGTTTTGGCTATTTCCTCTATGCGGCGTCCCTTCTCTCCTACAACCATAACAAAAACGCTGCCTTCGTCATCTTCGCTGGTGCCCTGCTGGGTGTTTGTGCCGGTCTCTTGTGGTGCGCGCAGGGTGCGGTCATGATGAGCTACCCGCGTGAGCATGAGAAGGGAAAGTTCATCGGAATCTTCTGGGTCATCTTCAATCTTGGTGGAGTGATTGGAAGTTTGGTAGGTGATCATCATTAGGCTTGTCTCAGGGAGGTTGTTTACTGACTCCTAGGCTGCAGATCCCCTTGGCCCAGAATATGCACTCGAACGCCGGAACGGTCAATGACGGGACTTACATCGCCTTCATGGTTCTCATGGCTCTGGGATTCGTTCTCGCCTGCTTCCTTTCGGACTCCAAGTACGTCGTGCGCAAGGATGGTTCCCACGTCATCTCGATGAAAAACCCTACCTGGAAATCGGAACTGGTCGGCCTCTATGAGACTCTTCGCACCGACTACTACATCGTCCTGTTCTTTCCCATGTTTCTGGCGAGTAACTGGTTCTACGGATACCACTTCAACACTGTCAATGGCGCCTACTTCAACATTCGTACCCGATCTCTCAACAGTTTGCTCTACTGGCTTATGCAGATGGTTGGTGCCTTTGTCTTTGGTCAGCTTCTGGACCTGAAATTCCTTTCTCGGCCCATGCGCGCCAAACTGAACTGGGCACTCCTCCTTATCATCACTATGGCTGTCTGGGGTGGTGGTTATGCTTTCCAGAAGCAGTATACCCGTGCTACCGCCAAACAAAACGTCGACTTTACGTCCCATGGCTACATTGGTCCCATGTTCCTTTACATGTTCTATGGCTTCTACGACGCTGCTTTCCAGACATGCGCATACTGGTGAGTCCCCGCAATTGGTTCTTTCGGAGTTCTGTCACTTCCACTGGGTTTGTTTTGAAACCTCTGACAACTTCTAGGTATATGGGATCGCTCTCCAACAACGGTCGTAAGCTAGCAAACTTCGCAGGTTTCTACAAGGGAATTCAATCTGCCGGTGGTGCAGGAATGTGGCGGTAAGTTTTAATCGGCGTATATCGACTCGCAAGGATAGCTCGCTGACATCTCTGTCTTTGCAGCATGGATGCGACAAAGACCCCCTATATGACCGAGTTCGCCTCATGCTGGGGATTGCTTGCTGGCAGCCTGTTGATTGCTTCCCCCATCATCTTCTTCAAGATCAAGGAGCACGTGGATGTGGAGGAGGATCTCAAGTTTTCCGACGAAACAGCCGAAGATGTGAATGCTGTTGCCATCGAAGACCGCAGAGACTCTACAAAGGGAGAGACAGTCGAGAAACAAGTCTCCTCCGCCTAAGTCGCTCTTGTGCACTCCTTGCATCCACTTCACCCGAACATATTGACGCGTCGTGTTGGCGTACTGTATGACAGCGTGATGTTTCATGTTTGTACTTGACAGTATTTTTGGTTATTATCTCGTCACTGCTTTTTTGGTCAAATGCCGAGTCCTTCAGAGCGTTTTGGATGCTTGAATGAGGCTCTGGGCATGTATCTATGATGGACGACCACTAATGTTCTCTTTAATTAATTGACCGACAAGGCAGACCCTGGTACGATTCTCTTGCCGTCTCCCTTCGGCTGTGAAGGCATTGAGCGCTGGTGTGTCGACGTGGATGCCTCGTTGGATGTGCATCACATCAGGTTAATAGTTGCACATGCATATATATCTCCTGACTAATCAAGTTCGTTCTACATTGAGATGTTCATGCTACGATTTGGGATAAAGATCAAGAGCTCGCGTAGGAGACCTGCTTCGAGTGAGAATGTATTGCTTCACATATGTCCACACACTTTGGTCCTAATATGTACAGATCTACAAAGAGATATGCACAGCACGAGATCAGTGGGCACTGGTGCTACCTGTGGCAGTAGGCAACGGCACGGAAGACTCGGTGTGCGTCGCCTTGGCCGTGCCGTTGGTGCTATAATCGGGACAAATCTTGGTCGTTCCCTGGGCAATGTCCCAGCCGAAGAGCGTGCGGTTGAAGAGCTGCAGCGACGCGACAGGCTGGTAGTACGGGACCTCGTGGCCGGCCTCGTACACGCGCGTGAACGAGAAGTTGCCATACTCGCGGGTCTCGCCATACTCGACGCCATCGACCACCATTGGGACGTACCCGGCGGCCCGGAACTGCGCAGCGTGGGTGTAGTTCATCGCGAGGGAAACGGCCTCGCCGCCGAACCAGTTGCAGATGTAGTCGGCGTCGCCGTAGATGAGCGACACGCGGACGGGCAGCTTGAGGATCTCCTCCAGGTCTTCGATGAAATTGGGCCAGACGAAGTCGCCGGTCTGCTGGAAGGCGAAGTAGACATCGTTGTTCGACTGTGTGTAATTGATGTTCACGCCGATGGCGTTCATCACCGAGTCTTTCTTGAGGTAGTCGACGTAGTACGATTCCGGTGTAGGATCCTAGGCTTCAGTCAGGGCTTTCATGCTCCTCATCCCATCATTTTCAATCATAGAGCGCGCTCGCGTTCCCACTTACGTTGTACGGGTGCCGGATGTCATATACGCCGCGGCCACCAAATGCATAGTATGGTCCCTCTGATCATATGGTTAGCCGGGGATTTACATTCTTGAGCAAGGTGACCCCAGGACGATTGATGTACGTACCGACATTGTCTCTGCACATGTTTGTTGCCTCGCTGCAAATGGCGTAATCCGCCAAAGAAGTACGGTTTGTCTGCTTGCAATATGAGACTTGGTCCTGACAGCCATTTGGCATCTCGTTTGCGAATTTCATGTAGCTGTAAACGGTATCATTGACCTATGGAATTAGAAGATGTGAGTAGGTTTGTCCGTGATACTGCCTTGTAGGGTCAGGTCAACTCACGGCCTTGATGCCATAGGTATTGTTCACTGCAAACTCCGGGTAGTAGCTTGCCTGAAGAAGAAATTAGCAACCGCCGCGCCCACTATCGAAGCAAGCATACCTGAATGGCCTCGTCGATGATACCGTTAATGATACCGAGGGAGTTAAAGTTGAGGTGAATTCCTTCCACTGAACCATTGCCGATTTTCTCATTTTGCTCATGGAAGTGATTGAAGAACTGCAAACATTAGGCCATGTGCTCAAGAAGTGGAATAGGAAACTCACAGCTGGGCCATAGTGGCTTTGCGACGGCGAACCTAAGTCAGAAAAGATCTCTTACATAGTCGCTGTTGAAAGGCATGACCTACCCTCCATAGCTTTCAGTCCACAGACTGAAATCCTTAGACTTGATTCTGTGGTCCAACTGCGGTAGACCACCCATGAAGCCTTGAAGAATTTCCCAGGCGGCGTGAGCGGCGAGCTCAGTAGTGTCTGTAAGCATATTGTTAGAAGGCCTGACTGAGTAGTATCTGGACGGGATCAGGGTTGAGAAATTACCAATTAGGGTAGCGTTAATGACCGGGTACCGGCCTTTAATGCCGGCGACAGATGCATCTTCAAAAACACCAGTGAAAGGATTCAGCGAGCCGGGTTCTGCCTCGCTGTAGGAAAATCCTATATTGCGGTAACGTGAGTCGTGAGCCTGGAATATTCAAGAGCGCTTGTGGTCTGATGCATACCGACGCCCAGAGGCTGAGACAGGAACAGCATATTGGAAACTTCATTCCACGAGTAAGGATTGATGATGGACTCGAGTTTGGAATTGACCGTGCAAGGACCCAATTCTAATTGATCCGCATCAGATATCAAGCCATGATCTAGGTCAGAAAATGGGCACAAACCTTCAAACAGGCCAATCAAAGAATCACTTCCAGGACCACCGTTCAGCCAGAGAGTAATGGGGGCATTTTTGGGGTCGTGGCGTGCTTCGAAGAACCAGAAGAAAGTGTGGGACTCTGGCGAGAGATCAACGTAGCCAGAGTATGACTTGACGCCATGTGTGGTCTCGCAAACGCCCTCCTTTCCAGGTTCTTTGTAGCGAATTGTAACATTGTTGGCAGTGTGGATAGTCTTCACTCCGGTAGCGTCTTTGGGTAACTGTCGTCTATCAACAGTCACCGGTTGATATGATGCAGGTGCCCAAATGGCCGCAGCCACTGGCAGCATGGAAATCAAGCCGTAACCACGCATTTTCGGAGCTTTGGAGGGTAGAAGCTGCGAGAGGAAATGCTAGCACGGCGCCAATTCCAATCCCTAGGCCGAGAAAGAAAAGCTCCCTTGCACTTACAGCTCAAGGAGACGGTGGTCAGACCAGGGTTCTCGTTGGCTTTAATACGAAGGAGCTTGAGATCGAGAATTGGCTTATGGCCCAAAGCGTGAGGGGAACCTATCTGCATTGCGGGGGAGGCTCGGATCCTTGTAGAATTAGTTTGATAATGAGGTTGCATCGATAATACCTGGAAGGCTGCAACTCCTGCAGGATCCAACCAGGGACAAGCAAGAGCAAGCGTCTTATCGGCAATGACTCGTATTCTAGGAGGTGCTGATAGGACTTGATGGGAACGAAGCACTTCCAAGAACACGCCATATCCGTATCCTCCAAGCTGGGCATAGCTTATGGCGCGATTTAGTGTCTCCACCAATGGTGAATGTGGAGCAGTCAACATGTCTCATCCTTCGGACATTACTCCGTATTAATGATGAAGATCAACAGCCGTTGACAACTGTGATGAGAAAATTCTCATGGCTATGAAGTCCTGGGGGGAAGTGGAGGAGAAGCGGCTCAAGCGAAGGAAGTACATTCTGGGTCTTGATGAGATGCAGCGAGAGACGACGGCAGAGCAAAAACAACAAGGGTCCAAAGGGTCCAGAGACTAGTAGCAACCGGATAGATACGTGCAAGTGGAGGATCAACACTTCCACACGACCTGCCAAAAGAGGAATGGCGTAGAAGGACATCCGACGGATAAGAAAGGAGATATGCTGGGCAGCCTGATTGCTATTATCCTCAACCACAGGAGATCATAAAGCTCCGTTGACGAGAGTCATGGTCATAGCCGGCAACTCTAGGCAAAAGTAACGACAATAAGGCCAAAAGTGGCTTGGCTCCAAACCCCCAATTTCATGGAAATCATGGCAGCGGGATGGATAAACCAACGCCAAGACCATCACAACAAAGCACTGCGGCGTAGAATCTTGACCTGTCTTGTCATAGCCTCACCGCTGCTTGGCCGTGCTCTAGATAGTAATCCAGCTCCGAAGCTAAGAAGACACCAAGCCGGTCATCAGGTGGTGTAAGCCTCAATTCCGCTGTGCTTTAACGCACCAGCAAGGCAGAAACCCGAGTCAGGTCTCTGCTGTTTGATGCTGTCCGACATCAAGGAAATGATGCTATTTGACCGGTAAGTTTGTTGCCGAAAGAGGAAGGTCACAGACAAAGAGAGTGCATCATAATACAAGTTCATTGCTACATATTTTCCTGGTCATGCTTTTAATGCCCTCTATGTAGTCCAACAGTTGCAATGCAACATAACGCAAGACGTGCGATATAATCATCCAAAGCTGTTCATGTCCCAAGACCCATTATACATAAACTCCGTCAAGGAAAATCATCTCGCGAGGCATACAGAAAGTGAAAAGAACAAAAGAAAAGAAAACGGTACGCTAAATTCGCAGCCGAACAACCCTCAGAAAAGAACTGATGGAGTCCCTGATCGACGATCACGTCAACCACTTAGGCACATACCAGATCGGCGTCGAGATTAGCTGTAAGACCGTTAGGCTCTGAAGCTGCTGTCTCGGTGTGACCCTTTCCGGTGTCAAAGCCCATTAAGTCAGGCATGCCATTCATCGGATCCATGGTAAATCCCAATCCCTTGCTGTTGGGACCGGATCCGTTAAGATTCATATGATCGTCGGCCGTGAAGAAGTCGGCACCGGCGTCATCGAAATTGATAAGAGCGTCAAAATCATTCTGAGTCACCTCGGCGTCATTAGCCAAGTCCATCAACTCGCTAATACTTAGTTCCGAGTCCAAATTCGGAATGCTGAATGCATCTCGGTGGTAGAGCCGGTTGATGTTGGCGGTACTGCCGTTTTCACTGCCGTCTGAGGCGGGCGGAGTAGAGGCGAACAATGTCTCGCCTTCTCCGACGGCATGGCGAGCAGTTCCAACACCCGCCGGCTTAGGGTAAGTCAGATCGGGGATCTTCTGGGCAAGAGAATCCGGAGGTGGTGTCAGCGTGTTGACCCGTGCGCCCGCATCGAGAGAGGTGCTGGAACGAGCTTGCACGTCCTGGGGAGCCACTGTGAGCTGAATACCAGCCTTTCGAATTGCAGCTTCCAAGAACGATGTCGCGAAGTCGGCTGAAGCATAAATCTCTCGCAATCGTTGTAGAATACGCATGCACTGGTAGAATCGCTGGAGGCTGGTCATCCGCACGCTGGGGTCGCTCGATTTGATATCGAGCAGGTGGATGATGACGGCCGGCAGAAGTACAGTGACGCCGGTAGTTGGAAAATATCTCGTCAAATCCAAGCTGTGCAAGTCCTGCGCAATATTCGTGATTTCAACCGCGGCGAATCGGACCTTGTTCCTCGAGATCTCCTGCAGCTCTGCATCCATTGACGGAAAGGGGCTCGCTGGAAGGACCTGAGGACGGTGCAACGCGCTTGATGTAGTCAGATAGACCATCTTAAGGAGAGCGCGATGAGAGTGCAAGACTTCCTGGGCTTCTGTTAACTTCGCGGGGGCCGCCCGACTGTACTGAATTTCCGTAGGAAGATTGGCCAGCCAATCTTCCAACTCCTGATCGCAACGCCGAACCTCGAACGTTTCTGCTGCCGATTTCTTGGGAACCAACATCATAGTCGTCTCCATCGTTCCGCCAAACTTGTGACTGAGAACAGAATACTGAGCCGAGAGGACATGACTGACGCACAGGCAAAGCTTCGCCTTCTCAATGAACATAAGGGCCAGCTTCTTCTGGTGTTCAACATTCTGCAGAACCTCCGAGTTTCCCACCATACTCACGATTTCCGGCGAAAATGGATGGAACTCGAAGTCGTCAAGCGTCAACATTGGAACATCACAGTCGTCGTCCTTCACACGCATAGGGCGTCTCATCCCCAGGGCAATCAAGCGATCGCGAGTATAGGTGCTCCACCAGATGCGTTTCCACATTCGCTGGCGCCGGGCGTCCATGCGAGAATTCCCGGGGTCCCGATGCAGGCCAATGGTATGCGCCAATGACAAGCTGACGCCCATCCAGTGCCAGGTGTCTTTCTGGTCGTCCGGGGTCTCATACCAGTAAGTCATCAGCAGCAGGGATTGAACAAGAGAGATTCGATCGACTTCATAATCAAAGTCGTACAGAAGTCGGGCTCGTTGGAAGAAGACCTTTCGAGCCGCCTTTCTCGAGGGGTAACCAGCAGCTTGAAGGTGCTTTAGGTCGATAAACGCCGTGCCAGCAAACATGACTGCCTGGAACAGCAGAAGACTCATCCGATGGATACCATCGTTTTGCACGATAGTCTGTAAGAACTCCTCCAAATCCAATAGAGGCATGTACGTGTGCACATAGTGGATGTAAGCCTTGAGCAGTTCGTTCCTCAGTCCGACGTCGGGTACTGTTAGTGCTCCTTTCATGGACAGGTACTCGATATCTTCTCTTTGCAATCGGGGTGGTAGGCCTCTGATGTAGTCCGGCAGAAGTACACCACCGGATCGCGCATTGGAGAAGGAAGGATCCAATAGCTGCTGGATCTGTGACGTGACATGGTGAAGAGGGAGAGTGGCCGGAACTGCAGGATTAGAGGCCATTCGCCTGCGAAAGTGGTCCCCTCCCCCGATTCTGCTGGCCTGACTCTGGTCTGTGGGAAATACCCGTATCAGTACAGGAATTACTCGGTGCGAAAACGATGGCGAAAATACGAACACAGAAGGTGCGGCATATGATGCCCTTGATCCAAGTCGACGGACTGCAGAGATGGTGATTCAGGAGCAATGTCCGCATTTAACCCGTGAGACTCGCTGAGTCTTCTGAGAAAGCTTCCTGCGTCGTCAAGGCCCTCTGCGGGCGACTGAGAAGGCTGACGGGTGGCATTTTCAACCTCGACACGTGATTTCCTGAAGAGTGACGGCGAAGCGCACTCGATGTTAGCCACGAATACTGCAGCGCATCGACATATGTAGAACGAACTTTCTCCTCTTGCTCTCTGTGACCACGCATTCTACCTGATCCAACCGGCAATTCGTGCATGGCGAACCGTTCTCAACCACATCACACCGAACTTTCCTTGCCCGGCAACAACAGCATGCTTTCGAAGCCCGCCGCTTAACCGGGCGAGAATTAGCCGAGAGTCCAGCCGTCGAGGCTTTACGTTTACTCTGGGATTCGGTCTCCATGGTATTTGTGGATGTGGGCGTCGATGACGATACAGCGAGATTAGTCATTGTGAAACCAGGCGAACCGATGAAGCTTGCGATCCAATGATATCAATTAATAGTGGCAGTATAAACTAGAAGAGAAGTCTTCCTCGAATTTGCTGTAGACGGAAGATGTATAGTCGAAAGGATTAAGGAGGTATAGGTGGAAATTGTCGCCAACAAGGGGACGAGAAAAAGAAGAACGAAGTGGATGGTAATGGAGAACAGGAATGAGATTGAAGAGTGGAGAGTGTCTTCTGTCCTTTAGACTATACGATTGGGTATTATACTCTCAAAAGAAGATTTTCATAATCCATCATTTCGTCCAGAGGACGAAAGTCAAGGGATAGCTGGGGTATGGGGGAAGGGATTGTTTAAATAGCAAGGTGAGAGCAAGTCATCGATTCTATGGATATCCAATAACTAACGACGATTTACTCCATAGTACTGGTAAAATAATACGTACCCCAATAATATAATAATCAAATAATAAGAATGTGTAAAGTCAGGAGGCCCCATGTGTGTGTTGGGACGATGAACCCCCCGGATCCACTCGCCGTCAGTGTTGCCTCCCCCAGACAAGAACCGCAGCATGTCAATTATTCGGACTAACTACGTAGAGAGGTACGGAGTACCGAATCTCGTTTCCGGATTAACAATTGGATAAGCTGAACCAAATCTCAGTTGTGCTAAGACTAAGAGCCCAAGGTAGACTTTGAGACTGGAGTTGACATAGTTGAGGGTATTTTATCTCCCTATTCAACGGGATTTGGATGGGCCAAGTTCGGCGGGGTTCCGCTGCACAGAAGGGTACTCCGTATTCCGTATGGATTCAGATATCCAACCAGTTGTTAGTAGTATCCCATTTCACTACTTATTGTGAGCCAGGACTCGAAGTCGAGAATGACTTTCCAACTCAAGATCGTGGGGGAAGCAACCAGGGGAAAATATGGAGAGAAGAAGCCGTTTCCATACCCGGTTTCTCCCTACTCCAACTTCCGTCTTTCCTGAGCCACACTGCAGTATCCAACCATCGTTGTAACAAAAAGCCGGGTCGTGCCCTCGGCCCGGTCACGTTACTTGGCCTGGCCGCCACAGGCAGTCACGGGGATTTCAAGAGTCTGACTGATGACCGAAACACTGCAGTTATCATTGGTCACTAAGAGGCCAGTTTAGGTAAGGTGGCTGTTGCAGTGGATCCCACCGTAGTGGGGTGGGCAGCTGCGTCACAACCTCGGAATTTTTTCCGTTTCTTGCTTTCTCCTTTTTTGCTTTTTCCCTTTTAAATTTCATTAGTAATCAATTCGTTGGCCAATCTCTTCCTTTTCCTCCACCCATTGCGGACCATCTTACTGCTTTGGGGTGGTGCCGCTTCTAGAAAGTCTGAATACCTTCATCGAGCCAGCGTCAAAAACTTCAACCTGAGTCACTCCAAAGCCTACTTCTTCTACCTTCTAAGTTCTAATGCGAAGTCTAGGATAAGTTGACAGCGGCAAGGAGGTTTAAATTGTATGAGGTATAACTCTATCTTGTCCAATGTTCGTAGGAGAGAGCTCCGTACTCCGTACCGAGGTCCACCGTCCGCATCTACACTATCAAAAACTAGGTCTTTCTGTCTTGGGATGAAGATCCATATATGAGGATGATGGTCACCTTATACCTAAAATCATCACACAACTCACTTCATAAAAATCCATTGTAAGGGTCTTGAATATCATGATTCATGACCATAACCTTATACAAGGAGTTTGGAACTCCTCGACAGGCCCATGAGGGATTTTGGGTAGACAATAGATATTACCTGAATCATATAACATGCTAGCGGTCGTATTGATCGTGAACATTGCATGTCAGCTCAATTGCAAAGCCTAGAACTCAATTAAGCCCATTGCAACCCTTACACTTACTATGATCGAGCCGCGCTTCTATATAAATCGTTCTGTAGCCTCAGTGAACTCTTCAGGAGCTGTTGGGCTAGCCTATCTAGAGACCAGAAGGAAGTTGTCTCCGTCTCACGGTCTCCTCAATCCCGGCCCATGGGGAATCATCCACCCCGCCAGTCGCCCAAACTGGGATTGAAGCCGATCATGATTCTGATGGTGGATCGTAATAAATGAGCAATTCCCGTTGAGACAACATGATACAGCCCCACGAGGCCTAGAGATTGTCTCCAGAACAGTGAACACTAGGGCCCCTGGCCCCGGGTCCTCGCCAAGTACATCACGAGCGAATCTTCGTCCCAGCTTAGTACTAGTCTACCAGCTATCAATAATTGATATTTAATTTGATAATATGCCGCACAGTGCAGCAGCCAGACTCGAGACTCCTGACCCGAGACACCTCAGTCGGGATATCCGATAAACGGAGGACATTTTTACTGCTTGTTGATTAGAACTCATTAGTAATAACCGCCGATATTCGGAGTATTTAATCCTTAATGGTTGGGGTACCTTATGTACAATGTCGTCATTCCCGTTGATCCCTGTTGTTCACCTCTAAAGAGCACAATAATATCGATTGGCAGGCGCATGGGGAGAGAAGGCTGTAAATGCCTCAACTCGCATTGGGAATATCCTCGCATGTAGCATACTTTCCTCTCCAGTGAAGTCTACCATCAAGCGAAGCCAATCTCTACGGAGTAGTATTACAGCGAGAACTCAAATAGTAGAAAAAGCCGGGGGAAACTCCGAAACGTTAGGGAGCTGTCACATTTGTAGGACTCAGGAGCCAGTAAATGGGGGACGTGAACTTAGAAAACAAGAAAAATGGCAAAGCCAAAGCACCAACCAGACTAAAAGTATGCTACAATCACGAGCCTGAGTCGTTGACCAAAGTATCTACCTTGAGAAGGGACTGTGGATGCGCGGGGAGGAGGCTGGACAAACGGAAAACACCAACATTTTGTCGCATGGGCGGATGGTGGCCAGTGATCAGTCCCGTCCACGAGGGCATGTGATCTGGCCCAATCAAAATTGAGCCGGCGGATACCTGAGTGGGACTAGACTGGGCTTGCAAGCCAATCAAATATGACCCAAGTCAAAATCACCAACATAGTTCAACCGAAGGTACAAAAACTTCATAGCTCAAGGCAAAGATTTCGATCATGATCAGTAGTAGTGATGAGATGGCATGGGGAATTGGGGATGAGGGTAAATCCTCCTCTACTAGGCGCATATTTTCTCAGCCTATCGATTTGGAGTTGTCGCCTTTTAGACTCTCCCAAAAGAATACTTCCAATGTATATAATGCTCGCGTGCTACGTAGACTAACGTAGTCATGGACCCTTTTGAATCCTGAGAGAAGTTTATGTTGAATGAAAATGATCAGTATGTATTTCTCAAGGAGATGAAACACTATTATCCAGTGCCGAAACTCGCTCCTCCTTCCCCAACCGTCGCACGGCAAAGGCGGCACAAGACGGTCCGCGGGATGTTTTCGGTCTCCATCAGATCCCAGAGCCCACCGTCGTGACTGGGGAATGGAGATCCGGGGTTGACCAGAGTTTGTCTGAGAGTAATGACCCTCTTCTCTGTCTAGCTGTACCTGGACCAAGAATGCATCCTGTGCATTGACCCTCCGTTGCATCTCTGACGCACAGATATTACGGAGTAGACTCGCAGTCTGTCTCTCGGTCGAGTCTTCAGAAGATCACTAGTATATTTCCCCACATGGCAAGGTGATGATCCTCAAGCAAGCTGTCTGAGCTCTGGCCTCTGTCTATCGTCTAGTCCACGTAGTGCACCTACTTCTACCACAGCCAGAGGGAGAGGGGTACTACTCATATTCCAATAACCCCGCCAAAGCACCATCGGACATCTTCCCGAACGCAGATGCGGCAATCCGAAGTCGCATCGATGCATGAATATCAATAATAGTAATTACTTCCCCGATGCCCAGCTGTAAGGTCAATTCAGGTGGACTGTTTTATACTTGACATACGATGGCAATGCCGAAAACCATGCACTATCAATAAGGCACCCCAGTACCCCGCATTTGGATCACTCGAAGCTCTGATGGTATGGGGATGTAAGGAAGAGCTACACCTTAAGGTATTGAAGGTATGTAATATCCTACAGTAACAGACAGCTGATCTCTAATGGTAATAGTGTATGAGTATTTGCCAGACAGGATACGAAGAACGAGCCATGTTCTGACTCTAGTCAAGCTATACTTCAATGAAGTCCCTACTTCCTCCTCAAAGGATCTCTTGGAATCTTGATTGCATGTTACCTCGAACCTACGATTCCAGTATGCACTAGCACGAGAAAATAAATATATTCTAGCTTCTGTTCTGGCGCGGAGCAGAACTGAATTCCAGCAAGCCCAGAGCTATCACAGACTTAGGAATGTTAGAGGTATCATAGTAATTCATTCATTCATAACGCGTCAAACTCAGACCCATACAACGCCCAATAGGATATCTCTGAGAGGGCAACTTTCATAACTGAAGAAAGCAAAAGAAAACATCTGGACTGTACTCTGCTCATGGGGAATACCAGAGAACAAACAAGAAAGGCAACAATATCGAGGGAGAGGTGTGAAACAAAACTAATGATAAGGTAGAAAACACAGCATCAAACCACGACTTCTAAACACCACCACGTCCCATGCGTTCTATGGAACCCAGAATACCGCCGGCACCACGGCCTGGAGTAAAGACGGCAATGCCGGACTTGCCCCCGCTATTGCCTCTAATATGCCCGCGCGCTGCTGCACCAATCTTAGGGATCCTCTTCTCGCCGTTCCCAGACCCTGTGCTAGGAGGCCGGATACCACTGGAGCCACTGCCGCTGATACTTCTTCTGAGCTCTTCTGTTGACTCTGCCGCGGCAGGCTCCGGCTCTGGTGTTTCATACTCTGCACTCGCAATGCGAGAC
This sequence comes from Aspergillus hiratsukae, assembly GCA_014281905.1. Taxonomy (NCBI): domain Eukaryota; kingdom Fungi; phylum Ascomycota; class Eurotiomycetes; order Eurotiales; family Aspergillaceae; genus Aspergillus; species Aspergillus hiratsukae. Next base: position 63,489 of record JACBAD010002093.1, on the reverse strand, counting down.
GCGGGGGCGCCGGACGACTGTGGCACGTTCTGTTGAATCGCCAGCCATTCATCCACGGCGGCGACGAGCTCTCCCTTTTCTGCTCTCTCTACTTTCAACTCGACATGCAACCGTTCGTTGTCCTGCTTGAGGGTCGCAATCTCTTGCTGCAGACCCTTGATTTGCGCCTCCAAAACGTGTTTCTCTGCCTCGTGCTCGTCATTCTGATGGGCCAGCATGCTCACCTCAGGGCGGGAAGCCTCCGACAAAGCAGCATCGCGCTCCTTTTTCAGCCGCTCATTCTCCTCGCTGACGACTTTGCATTTGTTCTCGGCCTCCCGCACGCGCTTCTCCCAGCGGGCTTCGTAGCTCTTCTTCAAAGCAGCAACCTTGGTCTCATGTTTGCCCTTGTACAAGGTGTGAAGCTCACGGGCAACCTTTTCGACGGCATCTTGTACTTCCCTTGCGGTCTCCTCGGCAGTGGTCGTGCATTGCGCATTCCCGTGATCACCAGTCTCGCTAGGAGCTGACTTGCGCGCAGCCGATAGCTGGCTCTCCAACTCGACCATGCGCCTTTCCAGATGTTCTCGGCCTTTCTCCGCCTCTTCGACCTTCTTCATCAGCCGCTCCTTTTCCCGCTCACCCTCAACAATATCTGCCCTGACAGTTCGCAAGACGTTTTCCATCTCTTGGCCGCGTCGCTGCCATTCGGCTTGCTCAATTTCAAGAGCCTCTTTACGCGCAGCTTCGTTCCGGACTTCCTCTAGAGCTTCTCCAACCCGCCGTTCAGCATCCGCAACAGCATGCTTCAGGCTGGAGACTTCCGCCTCTTTCCCGCTCAGTGTCGCCTTTAGTGAGGATATCTCAGAGAGGAACCCAGATTTCAATGATTCCAACTCCCGGGGTGTGATGGTCGGTATAGACCTAGGCGTCGGAATCGCAGGAATGTCAGAGTCAAGCAGCGAGACCTTTGAAGGGGACCCTCGAATGGATTCTCGAAGAGTCCTCAACGGCGAACGTCGCGAAGGCGAATATCGCTCCTTCTGTATACTATAGCGTTGACGTGGAAAGAAGTTTGTCTGATCTGTCAGGTCAAGCAAGTTTGGCGTTTCGCTTGCGATTCCCGCATCCCTATGCTCTCGTCTCTTAGGAGTGGGAGAAGCGATGGGTGTGCCGAAGTCGATGAGTGCGGATTGCCTTTGCGGTCTCCTGGAGGTCTCAGGGGTAGCTCGTGCTGGGCTTCGGGATTGATATTCATCCGTTCTTCCCGGGCTGCTGGGTAATAGTCGAGCTGCCTTGAATGGTGAGTCCCCGCGCAGTTTCGCGAACGATGTCATGTCTGCGTTAGGAACGGCGGAGAAAGTACTGAAACATGTGTCATCCATCGGATCATGAGAGTCGTCATTCATAACGTCATATGCAGGCTTCATCTCCAAGTTCTCCTTTTCAGAGACAGTATCATCGTAGTCATTAGGTTCGTCAAGGACAGTGCTCATTCCCTCATTGCGTTTTTCCTCTACCATGCTATTGGCGATTTCGTGTCCAGCGCCTCCTGCTGTCTCTCTTTCATGCGTTTGGGGTTCCTCATCGGCGTAGACTTGAATGTCTGGTATGTCCCGTCGGCTCATTCCCTTTTTGCTTCTCTCACTCGATCTTTCCATCGTATCCTGGTCTTCTGGACAATGACTGTAGGAGCGCTTTCTGGGAGTCATGGAGCACTCGTTGAGTCCACCTGAGACTTGTCGGTTACCGAGCATCCGAAGGTCAACTGTAGCGTTTCGACCGTCGTACTGAAACGGCGAGCTGGGCTGTTCTTCGGCAGACTCATAATCTTCGGCATCCAGGACAGGATCTTGAGTGCGATACATAGCTGAATAGCTCACACTTTCGGGGGTATCTGTATTCGCGCCGCCGTCAATCGTTTTCTTCGGACTTGGAAAGACATTCTCCGATTCGCTCTCGTTCATGAAGAATTCATCTGCCATAGACGTCGGGACTTCAAATCCGTCAAAGCCGGGAGAAATAGCTCTCGAGTTCTGGCGCGAGGTCGTCAACGGAGACAGAGGATTGGACATGACAATGGTGAATGGGTTCTCGTTTTAATGAAGGGCAAGGGGATTGACATATGAGTATGTGTTCGAACAACACTTGTAAGGTCTAGAAACATCAATTGAAGGTGAGTGATGATGATATGCACAGCAACGGATAACGTCAGACTCGAGCAGTGCAAGGACAGTTAGTGATGTGGTTTATTATTTTCGGCTGGTTGCCAGGATGATGCTGTAAACAAAGCTATCCCTGATCGGATTTAGTGGCCAAGGTCGCTAAGCGGTGGACCGTGGCAATCTGTGATCTGCTCTTACCGCCTTTTGTAGTACAAAATAAATGGCCTCTATCAGTGCGGGCGGATAAGCCTGCAAGGAGTATGGAGTTAAGTATTTCGTACTCCGTCCTTGATGCGAATTGGAACAGCGGTAGAATGTGTAATATTTTGCTCTAAGATTTGACGCTACGAAAGAAAACAGAAATTTTAATCTAGTCATCCGTGACGACTGACACCGTACACCGAAACGCCATGCTGTCGCTCATCATAAACGCCTGGAAGAAAGCCAGCCCTCTAGCCCTGGTATCACTCATAGTAGTGTATCACTCATATAGTGTCTTCAATCTATGTCCAGAACGAGTGACGGCGGGATGGGGACATATCCGCACCGTCTGTATTAGCATCGGTGTCGGTCACTATGATATGGATGGTCTCCTTTTGAGGTCGAGACTCATCTGGAACGTAATGATAATGGCAAGGCATAGCCGGCCGAATCGTGGCGGAGGTATGCTTCTTGCGCTCCATGAAACACAGCTGCACAGCACCCACGACAGCAACCAAAGCGCTTCCCCACCATGCGATAGCAGTGAAATTCATATCGGCACCGGTGCTGTACAGGAATCCAGCAATAGGGGGAGCAATAGTCCTAGCAACGGCACCGGCAGAAGCCGCTAGACCATTGATCTTTCCCATGACCGATTCAGAAGGGCTTGCTTGCTTAATGAGAATCAGCAGCACAGGGTAGTCGATTATCGAAAGTATGTTGCGAATGATGAGGCATATATAAATGCCGAAGATGACGGAGCTTTGGGGTAGAAACATGAGGAATGGGACGATGAAGTAGGCGATAGGATGCAACACAGTCACCACCACAAATAGTCTCCAGACCCCCAACATCTGAGCCAGAACGGGAAAAATGCAACTCTGAATAATGAGCGCGATGATGCCATCGGAAGACATAATCAGGCCGACTGTCCGTGTAGAAAGGCCGAGTCCGCCAGGGAAGCTAAGCGGCGCCTTACTGAGGTTTGAAAGGTTCCTGCCATTCTTGTCCTGCAAGAAAATAGGCAAGAGATGATCGTAAGTCATTGAGTGATAAGTGAATATCGATAGTGCAATGATGAGCGAGACTACTCGCCATGTGAAAACGGGTTGTTTCTGCGTCTTGAATTTGGAACCGTCGGCATTCACAAACCAATCTTCATCTGCCTGCAAGCGAACTTGGTTGAAGGTACCGTATGATTCCGCGCGTAGATCTACACCAGCATTTGCTGTTGCTCCTGCGGTGGCCAGGAGAGGACTTTCGGCGGACGCATCATCGAGGTCTCCGGGAGCATTCTGATGTTGCAGATGAGGATGTGTCTCGTGCAAGAATAACCAGCTGCCGACTATGCTGAGAAGGAGTAAGAAGGAGCAGACCAGATTCGGCAACAGGTAGGGAAATTTGCCGAAAAGACCGTTGGCAGAGAATAGAGATGGATAGCTATCGACGGGCTTGGCAAGCAAACCTCCAATCGCAGGACCGATAATAGTTCCAATTGACCAGACAAATGGCATCACGGCGTAGGCTCGAGCTATAACAGTCACGATGAGCTATTGCTCTTGCTCAAGTTGTAGGGCATCTTGGGACATTTCACTTACGTTCATGTTCCGGTCGTTTGACTAGTTCCCCAACCATCGTCTGGATGACTCCGATATTCCCGTTCAGTAGACCCCCAAGAGCGCGACCTAAGAGGGCCACCCAGAAATTTGGGGCGAATCCCACGAGGAGAAGGGATAGGATGGTGCCGAAGCAACCGGACAGAAGAATCGGTTTGCGACCGACACGGTCCGAAAGACCTCCCCAAAACATACCTGTCAGGGCTTCGGCAAGAGAAAAGGCGGACACGAGGATCCCGGCATAGAAGGAAGCATCTGAGTCATCTGCCACTCGAAAATCCTTGACCATAACCCATGAGTATGGGAATATGGAGGTCAGAGCGATGGGCTCTGCGACACGGCATATTGCTGTTGCCACAAGAAGGTAAGTATGTATTGTGATAGATGACAGGTGAGGCACATACCGAGCAGGAATAGCTGAGTCGTAGGAAATGCATCGTCCGAGGTAGCGTGGCTTTTCTGGCGTGTTAATACCATATCTCCAGAAAATTCTTAAATTCTTACGGCAAGCCCCCCAACACTATGGCGAGTCTCCCAAGTGATGTTGCTCTTTTTTAAGGTCGGAATCTTAGAGATCCCAGCCGCAGGAATTATGGTATTCCCTACGGCTTCGCAGTCGTCCTTGGGTTTTTTCCTTCGTTTTCGCTCTCTATCCTTCTTCTTGTAAAGCCGAATCTAGTAAGGCGCCAATGTTGAGAGATGAGTGAACTATGTGAAATGAGAATCCTTAATTGAACTTGGCTTGAGGAGGATGGTCGGAATGAGAAGAGGAAGAGAAAAGGTTGAAAGCGGGGGATGACAGCCACCTGCTGATATGAAGGGGGAAGGCCGATCAGAAGGGAAAATACTGGAACCACAACCGGGTTTCTTGGTGCGTGGATTTTATCCCTGTTTCCAGGCATATATTCCAGACAGATAAGATAGCTCTATCAAGTTCAATCACCGATAATACAGCCTTGCAATGACAAGGGTAAGGCTCTTTCTCCCCATAGACTAGAACATGTGCACACTGCACAGGCTTGTGGGACATCCACATCACCCCTTGATAGAAATACAATGATAGAAATGGATTTGCCTGCCTTCCTTATTCGCTTGAAAATACTTTTCCCATGGGAGTCAGCGAAGCACATCTGCCTCCTAAAAATCAGGTTGATCTAGTAGTTACTCTGTACAACATGGCGACTTCTTAACTGTCTTCTGACCATCGGACTACTCGGTATGGAGGTGGCAATCGGCATTTCAGCGGATTGTCAACCACGACATGTGGAGTTTCAGCATACACAGTGGCAAAAACTGAAGATCACAATGAGAGTTTAACTGTCAGATCTTGACTACAGAGTCCACCTTGTCGGTTGAAATCCTATGCAACCTACGTCTCTAGCTCCTCAGTGCATATGTCACTTGCCAGCACTAACGTTACACTAGTACGATTTTGCATTAGTCTACAGCTTACAGCAGACCGGCTTTTGTTAGCGGCCGCTTTTCTAGATGTTTCTGCTTCAACAGCCAATCAGGCTGAACTTGTGAATGCTCACTCCGTGGTACCCAGGGCACTCTATCGTAACCACCTACGTAAATGTATATAACTTCCATATGGTCTTTCTCGAGAGAAAGCTGATATGGAGGAACTCTAAGGGGCTATTTGATATTCAGAGGGGGCTTTTCTTATGTGGAACATCAATCATGTCGCTATGGCCTAGCCTTTGTCTTCTCACATTTGAGTTATGCTGCATGCAGATGTCTGCCTCTCTCTCCCATGTTTTCTCAGCAATGTCCTCAAAAGCCACTGAAGAGTATACAGAGACGCGCAACTGCTCCACGGTAGACCTTCCAATCCGATGATGCACATGATCGACGATCGAGTTCTTGAAAATTGTCTACACATATCTTTCTGGAGAATGGGGGTTTGTCCTGGGTTAGAGGATGAATATATATACATACACTTCCAGCAGTATCGCCTGAGGAAAGATAATAAGATATGCAAAATCACTATTTTCAGTGAATGTTATCCATTGCTTGTTCATCCTCTTCATCTTTCTTTGCCACCCTAGCCAAATGGAGAAGGTAAAGGTTGTGAGCAGTACTGTCGACAAAGCGTATATCCAACATTTGTCGGATACTAAGAACGTGAGACGGCCATCGTTCTTAGCCTCCAGAGCGAAAAAGTTGGTGCCGAAGAAGCCGCAGACCAAGCTTGCTGGTAGATAAAACATAGTGACTATCGAGATAGCATATATCGATTCGCTGTCTCTTTTCCTATCCGAGTCTCTAAGGCAATCAACCTACTGAGAGCGGAAAATCCCTTTTGGTCTGCGCCTGGGTAGTGTCTAACGATCCTCAACCTGTACAATTAATGGAATTGTTCCTATTTGTCAGCGGATCCAAATCAATATAGGTCTTATAGGTCATATATCGTTAGTGAGTACATGAGCAACGCTAAGTCTCTGTAATTGAAGCGCACTGCGCAAGTTGCGTGAGAGGACGCCGGAATACACCGTAGCAGAATGAAGTTTTTGATAAAGGGTATCGCGAAACCAAGCCAAGTAATAAAGAATCAGAACCGATGTATCAATCAACCGACAATCATGCTGGTATTGATGGCTAACGTTCAGCGTTCTCAGAGACTGGAATGTACGATCGTCGTTCTCTTGCTGCCTGAACATATCAAATTAGTCCACTGTTCTGAAGAAGCTCGTCCCTGACCACCCCATACCTCGAGCCACTTTTCTACCCATGGCTTGCAAGCTGCCCAGGTCAAGAGACCGCTGGTGGCGATGATGAAGATGAAGACTATAGCCTCGTCCTTCCTGGAATCTCGCTCTGGTTGCCACAAAATCAGCCGGTAAAGCTTCAGAATATGGGATAGCCTGTGTCAAGGTTACAGGGACGAGTATGCCATACGGAAACAGGTTGTGAAGACATCATCTTCCTTTGCGCCCTTACACATCGGTAGATTATAATCCAGGCAGAACTTGCGATTGCAATCATTGCAGCTCAGAGCGCGATATTTGTTCGCCCTTTTCTCGAGAGACGCCGCATTGTCATCGCGAAGGTCAAAGGAATTAAGAGGCTGTGTCGATTCGGGATTCGGAGAGTCCAGGGGTATAATCGTGCTATTTGTAAAGCAGGTACACTTGCAGAATGATGCTGGTGCTAGTCATCAAAGAGGAAATCATCAGTCGACAGCGAACAACGTCAGACACTGATGCGAGAATCGAACTCACTGGAAGCTAATGTGAAGGATGTACAGGACAGAAGCGCTACGACCATGAAGAGGAGATAGAGACTCCGACTCCGGAATAACATGACGTAAATATAATTTTGAAAAGGAAGATAAAGATATTTCTCAACCGAGCAGCGGTTATTTCTGTGCAGTCATCATTTCTGGCGTACCGTTTATATTGCGAAGTAGTCCGCACAGTGACACTCCGATGATAAGGTAGCTTTCCCCGGACTCTTGGAGTCATGTGACTTGTTTTATTTGATGCTACGGCTACCTCAATGAGATCTTCAGAATGGGTACAGGTCTTGATTATTTTATATGCCAAAATATGATCTGACATCGTCAGCATTATGAACCACCTGATCACGATTTTCCCTTCGTTCCCGTTCTGCGGTTCTCCCGTTGTCTTTGTTCCTTGGCAGCATCGCGCCGGCGCTTCTTCCAGGCACGGTTATTATCTCCACGATTCTCCCAGAACCATTTGGTGAATTCGGAATCATCATCTTTCAGCCCTGTCCTAGTTTCAGACCTAGTGATGGGAGTGTCTATGTATTCCTCAGTCTCTTCCATGGCATCAGAATCATCATTGCTCCAATCGAATTTTCGATTGATCAAGGCTGTGTCTGGTGTTGGAGCAGCACTTCTTAATCCCCGACTTAGTAAATCGTTCTTTGTGAAGGGCGTCTGCGGCTCCTTATTCTGCTCTCCCTCTCCCTCAGACTCGACGTCCTCCTGTCCAAAGAAGCTGAATTGGGTGTTGGCTTCTGGAGCGGGTTTGCTATCTGAAGATTCGAGAGCAGGCCGCTTGAAAAGGGCTTCTAAGGGGTGCACATCCTTGGAATCCGTTCCATGAGTCGTTTGGACAGAGGGCGCAGCACCACCAGGTACTAGCTTAGGTTCGTCAGTCTTCGCAGGCGAGGACAGCTTTTCCTTTACCGGCAATGTATGCGATTGTTGCTGTTCATCTTGGCTGGAAGGCGCTCTTGATTCAGAAGATGCAGACGACATGCTATCTTCGCTTTCCGAGTCCGTGCTGCTGTCATCGGATGACGTCGTCCCACTAGAGGAAGTCCAATCCTCCGACTCATCTGTCGAGTCTATTTTGTCATCCTTGGTTTTCTCGACATGCGTCTCCTGCGCCGTCGGAGGAGCCTTCACCGACTTTCGCTTCTCTTTAGCCCCGGCGACTTGCCCCGGCCGATATTGGTCTTTTCTCAAACGGTCACTAACCGTCTCTTTGATGTTTCCTGCATTGTCTATCCAACCTTTGCCTTCCTCAAATGTAGATGTAGGTGCTGCTCCATCTGCTTCCGACCGTAAGAAGCTCGGATGGGTGATAGTTGTGGCAAACTCATGGACAACAGATTCCTGAGAAGGTTTCCTTTTCTTCTTGGCCTGTTTTTCCTGCTTCTCATCGGGAGACGCAGATCGATTCTTGGGTATCTTGGTTCGGAAGAGGCATTCTGACTTCTCAGTGTACTTTGATTTTGCTTGGGTCTTTGCCTTTTTCTCATCTTTTCCTTTCTTCATCTTTTCATCCTTACGTCTCTCTTTCTTGGTATTGGTCGACTCGGTCCACCCTCTCTTCACTTGACGGCCGGACGGGAGCTCGTATCCATCGAGAACGCTGTCATGGGCCTTGCGCTTTTTGGATCCTTTGTCGGACGAGGTCTTCGCGGTGGACGTAGCAGTGTCGACTTCAACTTCCACTTTCTGCTGTTTCGGCGACCGTGCAGTCTCGACTTTAAACTTTCTTCCTTTCAGAATCGAACCATTGAGTTTCTTCTTGATCTTATCGGCTTCCATTGTCGGTAGTGTAACGTAGCCGTAATTGTTCTCGGGGAATGTTGGAATGCTATGGAAAGAGATATCTCTTGCGGACGGTCGGACTGAAGACGGTAGAACAGAGGGCAAGAGATCCGGAGTGAAAGGAGTGATGTGTAGGCGCGTGGTCTCCGATGCTGTGGTAGTCATTTGCTGTATCGAAAAAATCCTGTATCTTTGTATGACCGATGAGTTAAAGCAGATCCTGGAATTTCAAGAAAGGAGCATCTGTATGGATCATGCAAGCAACGGTCTCTGGAATGGAATCAATAACATTGAACGCGATCTCCTAGAACATTGAATGCAAATGCAAGCTGCAAAGTCGCTGAGCAGTCGAAAAATAATGTTCTTGGCATTGGCATTTTCCACCGCCAGATCCACGCGCAGATGTGGCGCAGCAAGCCAGCTCACTAGCCACATACGATATCTCCTGCCAAGGCTAGGCAGATGTGCATAATTAAATACTTAAAAAGGTACGGAGTAATCGTGTTACCATCTTCATTGTAGAACGAGAGAGAAAATCAGAGAGACTAGTAGATCCTTCAGTCAGCCTCAAAAGACTGAATTCCGGGGTATTAAACCTTTGTACTTAGTACCTTGCTTCCTATCCAAAAGTGCATTCTATGGGCAGAACGGAGTACTTCCGTAGAGAGGCACATGTGTCCACATTATTGATCGCAACCCCACTGCCACTGATCTACAGAGTAAAGTCGTTGACAAAGGTCTAGCCGGTGTAGCCACACTGCCAGGATGGAAGTGATCGATGACTGACTGCATGTTACCAGTCATATTACCAAATTTACAGGCTGAATGCGCCTTTTGCCTAGTATTCTTGGTAAGGTATGCATGTACTATGTATGGGCTATTACTTACCTTGCCATTATTGAACTCAAAAGTCATCGATCTCACCTTAGTCTAGTCCTCCGTAGTATCGAACTTAACTGTCTTGGGAGCCCAATCCTCCCTCTCCAACTCTTGTCTCTTTCCCCAGTCTCTTCCTGCTCTTTAAAGGTTCACGCTATCAGTGTCATCAAGTGTTTCTCTTATTGTTGCTTTCGATACTTCTCTCCGTTCCCGAGTTTGATACGGGATCTTCTCTCATCCTTCCTTCTTCACCTCCCTGATCCGGCGTGTCCCATCTCCCCGCGGCTAACTTAAAGCCCGCATTCTGATCTCATCGCCGCACTGAGTAGCCACCTCTGTCGCTCACATGGCCACATCGGGTTTATTATCACCACACCATTTTCATCCCCGCTCTAGGAACTGAAAACTCCCTCCTCTCGTGCTTCATCTTGCTAGGACTCTTCATCGATACATTTGACAATTTTCCCATTTGCCTATAGTTGGCCTCGTCGAATTCAACCTGCCTTTCAAGTACGAGTCGGCCGGCGTTCATCCCGAACCATCCCGACAAGCTCGTTCTGTATTACAACCCACCCTCGTTCAGGGCAAGTATGGGTAATTCGCAAACTAAAGAATCCCGTCCTCCTCTCAGTTCTTCCAATCGCCGAAGTCATCAATGGGGTTCCTCTAGCAGTCACGGAAGATCGCCATACAGCGACCGGCATCATGCGGAAAGTTCCAGGTCTCGAGGTAGTAGGCCAGACCTATCTATTCTCGGAATCGGTGGGAGCTCAGAGAGGGATGTGGCCACTCTTGAGCATCGGCGAGAGACAAAACAGGAGCGAGAAGCTCGTCGGCTAGAAAAGGAGCGGGCAGCTCGGGCCAAAGAACGAGAGCGTAGCATGAAGGAAGAGCATGTCGACGGCGGTTATTTAGTTACGCAAGGTGTTTACGTGGGCACCGAAGATTTCAATAAAGCAGTGACTCGGCAACTGATGGTAACTACATTTTCCCCTGCCTATCCCTGACCTAAACTGATCTCGTGGCTCAGATTGAGCGAAGGCTCGCGCCGTTTTGGAGAGGACTGAACGATTTCTCCGAGTCCTGGACTGAGCATCAATTGATGGCAGCAGCGCGTGGCCTGCCAATACCGCCACCGGATGAGATTCCCCCGGAGCTGGAATATAAGAACCCGCCGAAATTGACCGAAGATGGGAAAGAGTCCAGCATTCAACACTTGATGGTGCCAATTACGTCAAGATCGCAATCCTACGGTTCTGAAGCCTCGCAATCATCCACCCCAGCGCATTCTCTGCCATCGCCCGTCTCTCCTATAGCCTCCGGTACTTCGAGCTCACCGTTGTTCCGAAGCCGGGCGAAAACCTTGGCTTCACTCACCACTTCCAAGCTTGGTTCTCAGACCGACTCGACCCCTAAGGAGATACATCTACCTAAAGATCCATTTGTTAATGGGCAGCCAATAGAAGCCTATCTTTATAAAGATGCGACCGAATGTCCGATATGCTTCCTATACTATCCCCCTTACCTTAACCGCACGAGATGTTGCGACCAGCCTATCTGTTCGGAATGCTTTGTTCAAATTAAGCGGCCCGATCCACATCCGCCAGAACACGGAGAAGCGCAATCCAATGCCACCACCACGGAGGGTGACCGTCAGGACAATCAAGATTGCCAACTAGTATCTGAGCCTGCTGCATGTCCATTTTGCGTACAACCCGAATTTGGAGTCACATACGCCCCTCCACCGTTCCGCAGAGGGCTCGTTTACGCAACAGATCCTACACTTCGCCCCAACTTTGTTTCACCACTCTCCTCGACGTCGTCTTTAGCTTCGGCCAATACACCTCCAGTGACGGGCCGTCGGCGCGCTACCTCGCTGTCTGCCAATGACCCTACGGTCATCACGACCGACAGAGTTCGTCCTGATTGGGCCCAAAAACTAGCGAATGCCCGGGCTCATGCTGCGCGAAGATCCGCCGCGGCGACGGCTCTGCATACCGCTGCATATTTAATGAATTCTAATGCATCGGGGAATGAAAGCAGGAATTTCAGTCTTGGACGGAGAGGCGTGATGCGGAGAAATGGTCCATCGGAGACTCCGAGTGCCTCAAGCCGCTCGGGCTCCCCAGCTCTACAGGCGCTTGCATTTCTGACCGACAGACGTGCACCGGGACAGGAGACAGACTCCGCAGAAGAAGGCGCCGGGAATCTGGCACCGCCGCGTAACAGCTCGAGACGGAACCGTATTGACGATCTCGAAGAGATGATGATGATGGAAGCGATCAGACTGAGCTTGGCTAGCGAGGAAGAGAGGCGCAAAAAGGCCGAGAAAGAGGCGAGGAAAGAAGCAAAGCGGCGAGAGAAGGAAAGCAAAAAGGCGGAGAAGGCTGCGCGCAAGCAGGGGTTCTACAGCAACAATGCTAGCAGCTCAGCTTTGGACGTTCTCTCGGATGCCCGACTTGGAAGGGTCACCAGCAGCTCCTCCTCGATAACTGGCGAGGATGCATCTTCAGGCAAGGGTAAGGAAGTCGATCGCGCATCACCATCTGCTGCCGCTGCTTCCTCGCAGTCAAGTACCGAAACCGCCTCTGATTCTATGATCATCACCCCGCCCCCAAACGTGGTGGAACAGGGATCAAGCGCGCAGTCCTCGATGGCTCAGCACTCGCCCCGCGAGCCGCCAAAACCATCGCATCTGCGTCACATGTCCAGTGCGTCCTCATCATTCTCATCACTTGTTGAGTCAACGGGAGAAGATCACAGTGGGGCTTATGATGGCAATGCTTCGTCCACCGAGCCGCTGTTCAACTTCCGCAGCTTAGCTGCAGTTATCGGAGATGAAGACAAAGGCGGTGAAACTGCAGAGCATGTTGAAGACGCATCATCGAAACCAAGCGTGGAAGGTCCGGCTTCCAGCCCTGCGCCTGTGGCTGATGAGATACCTAGCCAATCCACCGGGCCTGCTGACCCGATAGCTGTGGGAACCGTCGCAGAGGACAGGGACTGCTTGATGCCCAAGGAACTCGAGACTCGGTCGGTGGAGATTACCAGCGACACACGAAATTCCGAGGCAGCAACTTGAAGAAATGCTAGAAAGATTCATCCAAGGACATTTCAGCCTCCCACGCCATTATCTCATACGTGACGAGGAGAGACCCGTTTAGGTGCGAGCCTTTAGATCATCGCCGACTGCGTGACTTTTTCCTTGTTTACCCCGTCCCTCTCTCCGCATTTCATTATATTCTCTCGGCGGGTTGGCCTCTTTTATATACATATACAGTGCAGTAGATCTGTCTTTCCCTTTTTGTCTGATTGTGTTTCTGTACTGGCGCAGATAGGCAGCGAGCCTGCATCGATTGCTTATGGCCGCGACGGATTTTGTTTTTGACGGGTCCCAGGAGGATGAATGAGATTCAATATGGTTTGGAACGAGTGGGCCAAATCAGATATTTTACTGTCTTTGGGTAGATCATGGAAGCATCATCGTTGAGAGTTATACCTAAGCCTATAATTTGACCAATCTTCCATACGAAGGACGGAGGACAGCTCTCTATTAGTCGAGCCAACTGTTTGCCATAGCATCGAGTCAGAATGAGGCTCAGTAGGTTTAGCCAACAGGCGTATTGTAAGAACTATTAGAGTAGCTCGCTAAGATCTAATTACCACTTAATTTCGGTAGACTAGATCGGGGGCTTGGATCGTTTCATGGATCGATTCATTCGATTGTTTCAGATGGCGTTTCACTTGATGTAATTGGATTGGTGTGAGGATGTGTACATGCTCTGTACAATCAAAGAGAGCTTTCAGAGCGGATTTCAGAATCATTAATCTGGTTAGAAGACCTTGTCTTGTTCTTATGCATAGGTTGGAGACATGGAAGGGTACCTGCATTCCTCCTCGTGCCCTGTTATTATTATTATTATTACCCGGGATCCACAGCCCCCACAGCTCACCTTGAACGTAAACAACATGTAGATAGAAATCATAGAAGTCATTATTATTAGTCTCATTACTGAGGTATTAGTAGTTTATTTAGTATGATTTAAAGTTTGGAACTTTTGTCATTTATAATCATACACAGGCGAAATTTCGGCTGTTCGTGTTGCCTTAAGATTCCGTCTTTGGCGCCTGTATAATCATGGCTATCTTTTGGAATGATGGATTGAAGAAGTCGAAACCCATCGAGGCAGGCAATTCTCACTCTAGGCCCCTTAGTCTAGTACTTGTCAAGAGTATGATCTATCACGATTAGTATCTGTTGCTACACCGTAAAAGAGAGGAGTATTCATTTGCCCTGAAAGCAGCCAAGTGCCTTATCTTCCTTCTTTTCTACTGACGCAAACAGCAGGCTGAGCCCGTTGAGCACGCCCAATGGACTCTCAAAGTTAGAACTCTTTTAGTCTTCCGCTCATGCTAATCTCCGGCGTGTCACCGCTGGGCCTGATTATAGGACGACTAACGTGGACTATTCCCTACCGCTAAAAGTCCTCTAAGAGTGGATACTGTCCAGTCCATGGTTTTTCTGACAAGATACCCGGATTTCTCAGGACGGAATCCTGCTTGGTTGGACCATAAGAATGAATGATTGCACAATGCCCAGTCCCTACCTGACCTACGTAGCCAACTTGGATGATCAACGAACGATACTTCGTGCTCATGTTTATTATTGGTGCTTTTTCTGCTTTTTTCTCGTATCTCAAGAAAAACTGACATCAACACAGCCTCTGCACTACTAAAGTCTCTGTTTCCTCCAGAATCGGTCTGGTTGCACTGACTGGAAGTCTTTCTCTGCTCAATTGCTTCAAATCATCCTGAGATTTCTGCAATATCGAAAATATCCCGATTTGATATTTCTGTACTGGGTAGAAGCAAAGCATCATTTCATACGACATGGCCGTTCTGCACAAGGAAAATCGGCCTCGTGGATTGCGAGTTCCGTCGCTTTCCGCCTTCAAATCTAAGAAAGCCGTTGACCACGAGCCAACTCCAGTGCCAGCTGCCGCTCCTGTTTCTGCTACTCCCGCGCCTCCAGCTCCCGTTGCTCCTCCTCACTTCCCCGTCCGAACCGACTCTGCCCCCATTCGACCTGCACGACCACAGAATGACAAGGAACTACCCCCAAACCCACTGCCGTCTTTGCCTCCCGCGTCGGCATCCCTAGAACCGGAGGATATCCACCCAGCATTCAGAAACGGAATCTCAGCTGCGCGGAACCACAACTATGCGCGGCCTGCCAGAGGCCGCCATGAACTGCCAGTCCCTACCCCGTCTCAACGGACGCCTTCCAGCGGAAACTCTGTACCGCCAGATGCAGGCGATCCATTAGAAGACTTCATCCCGGATCCCGAGCCCGAGCAAGAACCGGAACTGGACGGCTCCAGCGGACCCCTCGAGTCTGTGTCGAGTGACGAGAACAATGGGCCTTTCACCCCTCCTGAGATCGAACCGGTCACAGTGCCTCTGAACCAACTGCATTATGCTTGTTTCCAGGAGCACCGGAGTATGATGCCGACCAACAATGTCTGGTATTCGCTGCCGTGCATGGCCTGCCAGAAATTCGACCGGGAGATGCGCTACAGATGTGTCTTCTGTTGCTTGCGCATCTGCGCGGACTGCAATCAGAAATTGCAGAAGGTGCCTAGTCGGTCGCTGGCTCGATTGATGGAGACGATGCCTGCAAATTCTTGATGCGCCGGGGATTGGTTGATGACTCGTAACGCTACCGTCGACATCGGTATGATTGACAATTTCAATATATATATTTTCTTTTCTTTTCGAGGCTTCGTTCGGTCAGTTGCCTGCCTAATGTGCTACTATACTCCGGATGAGTTATAATGGGAGTTTGGGTCTGTTTATATCCGCTTTTCGGTCTGAGCTAGAGTGGTGATGTTTTCTGTTCTTGGCTATGATACGCCTCAAGGGTATGCTGTACTATTGTCTAAGTTGCTTAGTTCTCTGAGAATCTAATTTTGGCCTCTCCCGGCTTTCAATCCAGCCCGGAGAGTCACCAATATATAAGACATGCTACGCTCGTTCCGCAAAGAACACATATCAGTCATGGTCTTCTTCCGTGAGACCAGGACATCCCTCCATCTCATCAGTTTCGTAGCGATACTTGCACCAAAAACAGTATCGATGTTGTTCACGCAGGTATACGACTAACCGGGCCAGCCGTTCACTCGGATCCAGCGCGTTGAACTCATCGAGTTCTGGGTCTTCTTCCTCCAACTCTTGTTCCAGTATTGTAGACGTATCTTTCCCGGAGCCGAGTGCTTCTTTGTCATCTGGCTCCAGTGTAGGATCGTCATACCCTGGTAACCGGGGGGTGGGGAAGAATGACGAAGGGAGCGAAGTCTGAAGCGCATGGCGCATTTGTAGAGCTCGCTCCTTCTCCTCACGCTCGCGCACCAAGCCTCTGTACAAGACATTGATCTGGGAAGTGGGCTTGACTCTCGCCTTGGCGCGTGCGTTGCGCGACTCACCGGCCAAATCTTCCGACGAGCCCTCATCGCGGGACTGCTCCCTATCCGGGACTGTATCCTCTTTCTCCGTCTGACTCGCCTGTGCAGCTTCCACGCCCCCATCTGCAGCCTCGGCCTCGGCCTCGGCATCTAATCGCTCCGCTACCATTTGCGCCGCGTGTACTTGCGCTTCCGTCCGTCGCGTCTCGCGCTCCTGCCGAACGCGGTCTCTGTAATCTCCTTCTTCTTGCTTGACCTTCTTGACAGCTTCTTCCGCCTCTTCCCGGAATTTGCGCTTCTTCTCACTGTCCAACCCAATGCCTCCGCGGCCCTCTTTGAACACGAGATTCAGCGGCTCGGATCGTACACGTTCCTCTTTATCGTCGCGTGAGGGCTGCCTATCCGCTTGCGAGGGCGTACTATCTCCTGTTGACGTCTGCTGCTTTCCTAGCGTCTGACCGGGTTTGAACCCGAGTTTGGCCATCATCTGGAACCCCTTGTTGGAGGGGTCCAGCGTGCTCTTGGACAGGGCTGCATCTCGACGGGCGGCTTCTTCGGCGGCACGTTCGGCTTTCGAGGGGACTTTGGCGCGAGCTTCTGCCTAGGATGCGTGGGAAGTTAGCTTTAGCTTTGGCGTCTAGCGCTGCGGATTTGAAGAAACAAAAACCCGAAGAAACAGACCTCTCGCTGCTTGCGGAGCTTTTTTTGGGCAAATGTCTCTTTCTGCTGCGGCTCCTCGATCACCATGGACATGTAGTCATCCTCCTCTTCTTCTCCTCCCTGCGGGGGCATGGTGATGTTGCGCCGTGCCGATTGTCGGAGGCCAAAAGTAGAGCCGAGGAACGGCCAGAATTTAAGTGACAACCGGATGAGATCGAAGGCTAGACGGGGATTTGTATGCCAAGAGAAAAGTCAAAACTTAGGCACAATTGATGGTGAGAAATTAATTTGCTGAGACTAGTCTAAGGTTTCCTTGTATGCGGGGAAGAAAATGCACTTTTGTCTCTCTCCACAATTTCCAGCGTGCTGATCTTCATCACTATTCCGCTGCCCTTCTCAGAAGCACAACACCCTTGTCTCACTTCCCCCACACTTCTGATGAGTTTACGAGTGGATGCAGCAATCGTCGTTGTCCTTCTCCCTTATTTGGACGGAAAACTCAATCAGATGATTGTTATGATGTCAGCACAGGACATCATAGTGTCAACAATGGCCTATCTCCCCCCTCCAGCACCGTTGCTGTCAAGCATCAACATCAGCTAAACAGCCGAGCATGTCTGACCATTCTCAAAACGGAATCTGCTTTTGTTCGCCGGGGGGCTTCTTCGAAGCCCTCCAGGACGAAATATCCCATGAGATGATAGGTTAACATGCTGATCGCTACTCTTCCTAGTGGATATTTACTTCCTGCCATGGCTGTACTTCGGCTTTAAGGCCGATAAGGCCACCAGTGGCTTATTTACCAACATGAAGTTAATGAGTCTTAATCACTGATTTCAGTAGTGATCGCTGACCTCACTTGGAAACGCGTCAGTCCCTGATTATCTGTTGGACTCGTGCCGGAGAAATGCCGGGAATACGAGGGCAGAGAACCTGGAGCCAGCGACATTGAATCCTCGGTGTAGGCTATCACTTAAATAGGGTTGATCGCCCGTTTCTTGGAGTAATCTTCGAGCCCTTGTCCATTTTATGCCGATCAGGTGTGCCGCCAGAAAATGCAGCTGAACAATCTTTACGCCTTAGTTCTGCTACTACTTCCGGCTGCATCTGCCCGGAAGGCTGTTGTAGATCTTGGGTACACAAAATACCAAGGCTATGAGCTCTCCAACGGCATTGTACAGTGGCTAGGCATGCGTTATGCTGCCCCTCCTGTCGGACAGTTGCGATTTGCTGCTCCGCAGGATCCACTGCCTACAAAGGGCGCTCAAAAAGCAAGTAAGGTAGATATGCACTCGAAACCTAATGTCATGAGCTTCCCATGCTGACGATGCGTGGCTTAGCACGGCCCCATTTGCATCCCAACTGGGGAATACCCTGTGGGCGCTAGTAAATCCGAAGATTGCCTGTTCATCGATGTGTATGCCCCAAGGAATGCGTCCAATCTTCCTGTGTTCTTTTGGATACAGGGTGGTGGGTTCAATTCGAATTCAAATGCAAACTACAATGGAACAGGCTTGATCGAAGCATCTGGCGCGGAAATCATCGTGGTTACCTTCAACTACCGAGTTGGTCCTTACGGGTTCTTGGCTGGCGAGGAGGTCCAGAATGGCGGAAGTTTGAATAACGGACTCAAAGATCAGATCAAGGCTCTCCAATGGGTCCAGAAACACATAAGGAAGGTGAAGCGTCTCCTGCCTTATCTGCTCCTCAGCTTTTGTGGTTAACACTTCGTTAAGTTTGGCGGCAACCCCAATCATGTTGTCCTCGGCGGTGATAGCGCGGGGGCTGCTTCCATCACCCTGCTGCTATCAGCTTATGGGGGGAGAAACGATGGCCTATTCCACGCCGCAGCTGCAGAGTCACAAAGCTTCGCGAGCATGCTTACATCGACTGAGAGCCAGTTTGCTTATAACAATCTGGTCATCCGCACGGGCTGTGCTAGTGAAAAAGACACCCTCGCGTGTCTGCGCAATCTTGATACAGCAAGCCTTCAGCGCCAGAATTTCAACACACCACTCCCTGGAGCGCAAGAGGCGCCGCTGTACATGTACGGGCCGACTATCGACGCAGACCTCGTGCCAGACTATACGTATCGTCTTTTCCATCAGGGCAAGTTCATCAAGGTGCCAGTCATCTTCGGCGACGACACGAACGAAGGTACCGTTTTCGTCCCGAAAGACATTGCCAGCGTCGCGGAAGCCGACAAGTTTCTTCAGAACCAATTCCCGGAAATCCAGCTTCATCACCTAGCCAAGATTAATGAGCTGTACCTGCAGGAAAACCAGACTCAGCCTTTCCCAAACGCTAGTGTCTGGTGGAGACCTGCAAGCAACGCTTATGGAGAGATGCGCTACATCTGCCCTGGTATCGACATGTCAACCGTCTACGAAGACGTTGGTGTCAAGAGCTGGAACTATCACTACGCCGTGGAAGATCCAGCAGCTCAAGCTTCAGGTTATGGCGTGTCGCATACAGTGGAGGTTCATGCCATTTGGGGGCCCGAGAACACGAACGGGGGTGCACCTCCCTCTTATACTACCACAAACGCTCCGATCGTCCCCGTCATGCAGGGTTACTGGACAAGCTTCATTAAGACGTTCAACCCGAATACTCATCGATATCCCGGCAGTCCTGAATGGAAGACTTGGGGTAAAGGGGGAGGATACAGCCGTATTTTCATCAAGTCGAATGAAACGAGAATGGAACGTGTCCCGCTTGATCAAAGGCAGAGGTGTGCATATCTGATCAGTATCGGGACGGCGCTGGGCCAGTAGACTTAGCTGAGGTACACTAGTCCGAGAACTCTGTTTTACGGTATGACTATGTGGAAACAAGGGAGACATTTCTTTTGTGTCGTTTGACAACCGTATATACAATAAGCCTTGAAGCCTGGTACGCCTTCGACAAGAGAAACCAAGAATCCCGTAACCATAGACGACCAGAGAAGTGAAAGGAACTACCACTTCCCCTGGCGCTTCCTCTTCTCGCGCTCGTACGCATTCGCCTCTCGTCCCTCCTCGTTCTGGATCTCCGCCACGAGCCGCTTGTACTTCTTCTCGTACTCGGCATCGCGCTCCTTCTTCTCGCGCAACTTCTCGCGCGCAATGAAGTTGGCATCCTTGCGCAGCTCGCGCATGGCACCCTTGCGCTCGCGCTTGAACTCCGCCTTGAGGCGGTTGAGCTCCGCCCGCTCGCGGTTGGGGTCGTAGTGCTTGTCCGGGTTGAAGGACTCCTCGAACTTGGGGATGGCGGTCTTGATCGCCAGCGGGCGGTGGCTGTGGAGAAGCAACGGCTGGCGGGTTAAGCGCGCTCGGGAGATATGTGCGTCGAGTTTGTCCAGTGTCGATTGCAGATTGTCCTGGACTGTGGACGGGAGTCTCCCCTTGGTGCATTTGCCCACGTGGCGGAGCACTTGCTGCACCGGCTCGAAGATCTCGAAGAATGCCGACTTGCCGGCCCACAGGTCGGATGCGGAGTTGAGAAGGGTGATAAATGTGTGAATGAGAGAGAGTTTAAGCTCGTCCTGGTCCCGCTCGTCGGACTGTGTGGTGGCGATGTCCCAGAATCGGAGCTTTCGAGGGTTAAGCTGTTTAGAGGGGATCAGTCGCAGCTGTTCTTGAGGTCCCCTCGTCGGGAAGAACCCAAGGCTGCTGTTTGGTTCTGTCGGACAGAGATTGCAGAGGGCATTGAGCACGTAGTTGATGAACTCGGGCATGTACCGCTTCGAAATGGTCTGGTACTGGAGACACAGGCTGGCGGCGTAGGCACCTGTGGCGTAGTCTCCGAGCGAATTGATAGCACCTTGGCCTAAATACCGAGCAAGACATAAATGGGCAGGCGTAACAATGGCGTGGAAGTGATCCGAAGTTGGGAAGGTGGTCGCAATGCCTGTTAAAATGACAAGGTCTCCAGCACGCAGGCTGAGGGGACGATCTGTCGCCATCTCACGGAGATACCTTCGGTACGCCATGCAGACGCTTTCCGTGTGCGACTTAGCCAGAGAGTGAACGTGACGTAGGATGGCCTCGAGAATGGCGAAAGGGGGATGCTCGGGTTGCTCGGCCATATAAGCAACATGACGGACAAGGACAGCAGCGAAGCGCCCCAACTTCGTCTTGTTGTCTGCGTGCAGACGCGGGTGGTGCAGGGCTCGAATACGCTGGATGACAATAGGCAGGTCATGCATGGGAACATCCTTGATGACTTCAAGGAAAGATTCATGATCTTCGGGACAT
This sequence comes from Aspergillus hiratsukae, assembly GCA_014281905.1. Taxonomy (NCBI): domain Eukaryota; kingdom Fungi; phylum Ascomycota; class Eurotiomycetes; order Eurotiales; family Aspergillaceae; genus Aspergillus; species Aspergillus hiratsukae. The sequence continues at coordinate 42,261 of JACBAD010002093.1, read as the reverse complement.
GGGTAGGTGTAGGCCAACCCTTCAGCTGTCTTTTGTGCACCATCGGCTGCTGCTGCGGAATCCCCAGATTTGCTGGAAGGAAGTGTAAGCCCATTAATGAGCTCATCTTCTTCCTCGTCTTCCTCCTCCGATTCTTCTTCAGACGATCCCTCTTCTCCGTCGCTTTCGTCGAATGAGAGGCTCACATCTGACCTTGTCTCAACAAGATCGTCGTCGATGATAAAGTCGTCCTCGTCTTCCACTCCCAGCTCGGGACGTTCATTTGTCTGAGGAGCAGGCTGCTGCAGACCGAATTCCAACGCGTCGTCCGGAATGGATTCATCGCCAGAGTCCTCGCTTCCTGTTTCGCTTTTCTCCTCTCCATAATCCTCTTCGTCGCTGTCCTGTTCACCACGCATTCTTCTGAGACGCTCTTCCTCAAGGGCCTTGAGTCGTTGCGCTTCCTCTTCGGCCTTCTCTTCAGCTGTCTTGGTACGGTCTGTTGGCTGAGAACGCTTGTCGAAGGTTAATTGTTTCAATCGCTGGTCGTATTCTTTATTGGGGTCATTCTCCAGAGCGCCTTTCAGCAAAGCTGCACGGTCTGGGTTCATCGACTCCAAGTCGTCCTTCGCAGGCTCCGGTTTAGATGGTGGCTTCACTCCGCGCAGCATGTCGAAAAGATCAGAAAGCCCTTTGTCGAGCTCTTCGCGAAGATCGTCGTCCTCCTCTTTCGCCTTTTGTCGTTCCAGCTTGTAGAACTTCGACTTGGCGATGACTTCCTTCATGACCTCATGTTTCGACTTTTTCCTTCCCGGCTGATCCTCTCCATCCTCATCATCAAAGATGAAATCTTCCAGCTCTTCATCATCATCCAGAATTCTTTTCCGTTTCCGCGGCATTTCCGAGTCTGATTGATCCTCTTCCAATCCACCGACATCATCTTCAAAATCGTCTTGAGGAACGCCATCGCCGAGAGTTAACGACTGGCCTTTGTGCGTGAGTTGGAAATCGTCTTCATCTTCTTCTTCCAGGTTGAACATCGACTCCTTGCGCAACTTCTTCTGACTTTCTCTGGCGAACCGTTCGGCGGCTCTCTCCTCGGGTGTCATGGTCGGATCGTCTTCACCGAAACGGCGATCGACAATACCACCGATCTTGTTCTTCCTCTCCATTTCCCGTAGAAGCGTTTGGCGTCTCTGTCATAGAAGAAATCTTAGTTACCGGGCAGTCTGCATTTTGAGCCACATTCAACCCACCTTTTCTTCTCCAAGAGACTTTGTCACTCCAGGCCTCGATAGCCCAGCGGCCGGCTTAGAGCCCGCATCTCTCGTAGTCACATCAAACTTGCTCCGGGAAGCGACTTTGATTTCGAACGGATTGAATCGATCTCGAATTGCTTGCAGAGCTGCATTCCGCTGCACACGATTCTGAGCGCTGACGCCAGCCTTCGCATTCTGGCGCTTTTGCTTCTTAGACTGCTGCGGTGCTAGAACCCCACTATCGCGGAGCGATGCCTTCAACTGTTTCAACTGCGAAGGCGGCATGGTGATGTGTTGGTGTCGAAGTAAAGGCCTCCTGCTGCTCCACCGAAATTTTTTGGACGATGCATTTTTCAATGATTGCCCGCAAAAAAGTAGGCTCACCGCTTTCGTCGGGGAAATCCTGCCGCACCGCTTTTGAGATCATCGACTCTCCGCTTTCTCCTCACTTGCAGGTTCCCTTTTGGAAACCTGGATTGCCTAGCAAGATGGCTTCTCATTTGAGTGATAAGTTTCTTTGGTTATGTCTGGGTATGTTTACTTACCCAGCTCCCCGATGTTCGTTTAGAAAGCTAACTCATCAGGCGTGTCTCTCTTCTTCGCCGTCCGCGGAATTGCTGCGGATCTCCGCCGCGTGAGTGATTTGACGGAGATCAAGCATGTGGAAAAGGAAGATAAAATAATTAGTGAGGGCACAGAGGATGGTATACTGGACGTTGCCACAAGAGCCTTTCCTGTGACTGACTTCCATTGCAGCTCTCAAATTAGATACACTTTTAAAGCTGTCCGATAGCACAAGTTACGACCTCCGTGCTGCGTACGCTCCCCCGGCTTTCGTTCATGAAGGGTTGGCATCAATAGGCTAATGATCAGTCTAGGGCACTACGCATCATTGCGGAACGATCCACGAAAGGCTCGACGCGAGATTTGCTTCTAAAAGACCTGGCTAGCAAAAATAAAGAGCGACGAGGTAGAGCGCTAACTGCGCTATACTTCCTGCTATCTAATAGAGCGCGTACGATTTCCATCAATGCACACTTTGACTGCTTGCATACTGACCGAGTGGCAATCTGTAGTTTCACGAACCGCCGTCTGTTCTCGCCTGAAAGACCTCTCTACCTACACTGCCCTCGTCGATTGTTTGTGCAATTTTCTTGAGGAACATGTCGAAGAAACCTCTACCACCGATTCACCTATCCTGCCAAAAACGAGACCGTTGGGTGAGAAAAAGGCACTCAGTATTCTCAACCTGATCCTGCAAGAAAATATCCCTGCTGCGCTGGAAGCTGGTGTGGTCAGTCGTTGGCTTTCTAAATACCCATTCCCATGTGCTTTGACAAAGCCGTCGCGGAGGAAGGACGTGGTGATACTCATGAAGACTTGGTGGTCTGATGACACGATCATGAGTGCAATATTCAGCACACTATCTTCTCATCCCGATGGTACAAAACAATTGAGAAAGTATGGGTTAATGGGCAGCATGATGGAGGAAAATGACCCTGACGACGAAGACAGCGATGTATGGATGATCGACGGCGAAGATACAGCTGGGTCGAGGCGGCTTTCCGGGAGAAGGGTTCGCGGAGGAACCGCAGAAGAACAAGCGGTCAGGAGGCGCAGGAGGGAAGCCATGGTGTTGAGCGACGGAGTTCATCCTTTAAATAACGACGATATCTTTCAGATACCTATCGCAGAATAACTGTGCACGGCTCGCATATCCTTACTCTTCGACAGCGAAGACCATCCTTCTTGACAGGCTGGGTGATATTCCGCCAGACGACTTTCTGCATATTTGTGATCGTTCATTTTCTCATGCATTCATGATACCCTTTATTGTTGATAGCACTATATATTACAAATTCCCATATTCGCGACAAATCTCGCGTACGTTCATAGTCCCATCCAGGCGGACTTCGTCACATGGTCAATTTTCTTCCGGCTGCTCTTGACCAAGCCAAACGCTTTGAGCTCGGATAAACCCCTGTAGAACATAGTCATGATCATTCGTTCATCGCAGCTGTCACCTTGTTCGCTTTCGAAGACCGCATAGAAAGCCTGCCAAATATCGTATATGTTAACCAGAGAGCCAGACTCGAGGTAAAGCTGATACAAGATCGCAGTGGCGGGCTGTTTAGTAGAGAGCTTCGTTTCAGTAGACTCTGACGTCGATATCAGATAATCAAATGGGTTGGATAAAGCTCGTTCAATGGCGAAACGAGGCCGCGGTGTGAATGTCTCTTTCAGAGGGTTCCTCATGTCGAGGAAGAATACCTCGTGCAAGAAGAGGTCCTGCGGCCTAAGCAGGGTTTCGCTAAGGTATGCTTCTAATAAAGCATAAAAGCGATCTATGATCCTCGTGTAGTCGACGCTGTGTTTGGACACCTTGGTTTTCCCCTTACTGAGTTTGACCCGCTGTTGAACAACAGCCGCTGTCATGGTGGAATGTCGGCTGTCATACTCACTCCGAAGCGGTTCAGCACCTTGATATCCTTGCAATAAAGCATCTAAGTCTTTCTTGATTTGTTGAAATTCCTGGCCTTTCGTCAAGCCATCCGGAAGACTAGCGAGCATGTCCCCAAGTCTTTTGGAATCCAGACTTTTCAAGATCTTCATCGTGTCCTCCACAGAAGAGGAGTTCAGCAGTTCTCCCGCCAGGGCACGGATGGAAAGTTCCGAAATATCTGTTCTCTTGGTGAGGTTCAGAGTTCTGCGACATGACTGAATCCATCTGACAGTCTGGAAGATATCACGCATCTTCTGCTGTCCGGATCTAAGATGCCGCAAAGTTTCTTGGAAGAGAAATTCATCATCTTCCAGCAATCTATGCGCTTGCTCAAATGACTCCACCTCAAGAAGATGCTCACAGTACCTTCATAGCATTTAGTGAAAGCACGCAACCGCAGAGGAACAAGACACTCACCCTCGAAAGGATGGAAGGTTTCTGATTGCTTCGCAGAGAGGACCGTTTGGGAGGGTTCCAGGCAAGTCGTTTGCGAGAAGTACAGACAAAGGGTTCGCAAAAAAGTGGGTCATATAAGAATACTGCCAAGTTGGTGAGATATTGTAATTTTGAACGACTAGGAGGTGCCGGAAGATACCTTGATGACTCGACTGAACGCCTCCGGCGTCTGAAAGTAATCGTTCGATCTCTCAAACAGAACGGCAGTAATGTTGCGTCCCAGCCAGAAACGGCCGCTCGGATCCGCCTGCAGTCGCTCATATATGCGATCGACACAGTTGCTCGCTTCATGAATTTCAAAATATTTGCCTCTGAGTAAGGCGACAGTCGATCGTGGAAGTCTCCCTTCGAAGAGCTCAACAGAAGTTGAAATACCAAATAATAGAGTAAAAGGTATTCTGTCGAGCCATGAGCTGCAGTAATATGTCAGATTCTGGATAATCGAACCCCAAGGACGCCGGGCTCACTTCAGCAGCAACAGCAGGTCTGTCAAGATGGTGGGATCGAAGGCTTCGCTGTCTCGAAATGCGAGCACCATCTTCTTGACTCCCTTTCTTTTCACATAGTCGCTCAGCAAGTCAAGGTCATATGCTAGAAGTCTTGGTCCCTGTGCCACGCTCAGCCATTGAATTGGTCACGCTCGGATTAGAGGATGGCAGTCTAACCTCTCTGTCTGTCAACAACTTCTGGTATCCATCATTTCCTTCCGTGTTCGTCACTGCGGCACGTATGATGTTTTTCAGCGTCGTCTTCAGGTTGGGCGTATCCCCGGATTCCAGCACAACGACACCACCCTCTCCTGTTGCGGTCAATTGATCATTCAAACGCGCAAGTAGCCGACCGAGGGAGGAAACGTTCGATCCAACAGTGACCAGCGCCGCCGGTATGCACCCTTTATATCTATTTCCAATTAGATTCCGTAACCCGAAAATCGGTGCAACTGGTGGGATATCCGTACGTCTCGAATGAGGTCGATCTGACAAAAGACGAAACTCTTTCGTAAACATCGGAGTCGATATCTACCAAAATTTCCTGACTTGAAGTTAAAAGGTGTCAAGCCATGCCAGGAGCTGTTTATAGCACTAACTTGGGTCTTTGCTTCCTGCTCGGACCATAGCTGTTGGTAGGTTTCGTATCTTAATTTGACAGCGGATTCGGGCTCGTCGCCGTTCAATAAGGGCACAAAGGGATAGGCAGTGTCTATTTCTGTTTTCCTCCCCGATTGTACTTTTCGCCGTTTCGAGGGTCTTTCTCCGTGACTTTTGTTCTGATTCGAAGGTTTATAGATATAGACACCCTAGTTGAGTACAGCATTAGTTCAGTGTGGCCTCGAACGCCAATTTTCCGCGTACCTGGCTATTTGATCCATCTTTAAATGGACCCAGCGCATCCGTCTCTATATGATCTGTATCCATGACGAAGCCTTCGTGGAAGAAAACAGGCTCGACAGCTCTTGAGAACAATAACGGCGAACCTCGCGCGCCGCGGCGGACCTTCACGTCTGCCACTAAGCCAAATCGGGTAATAGTGGCTCTTTCGCCGCGGAGCTTCAAGATCCTCATCGATCCATTATCCATTTCTTTCTTAACATCCCTGCTTTTAGTGTTTCGACAATTCGTCCGATGATCTGAACTCCAATACTTCATGCTCCGCCAAGCTGTTCGAGGAGCTCGGTGGTATCAATATGTGGCCCACAATAGCCCGTCGATTACGTCCTTGTCTCGATTGCGAGCCTTCTCCGTTCTAGCGCCACAGCTTCTACATTATGGCGGAAAAGATGACAAAATTCGCTTCTACGAGCAGGATACGCGAGGGAGTAAGATCAGGAGGGAAATCGATCCAGAGGCTGAAGACCATGCAGCGAAGGAAGAGGTGGAGAGCGAGCTTTCCCAGCTTGACAAGGAATTAGACGCCCTGAAAGAAGGCCCTTATGGTCCGAATAGCGCCTTCATGAGAGAGTTGCCGGAACACGAAAGGAATATAGCGCTTGAAGCCCTTCAAAAACATGCAGAGCAGACAGGTGAGGCTGATGTCGACTTGGGTCTCGATAAGGTCTTCGATGATGAGCTGGACAATATGCTCAGGGAAGAGTTTGAGGGCATGGCAATGGAGCAAGAAAATTGGCTGTCGGAAGCGGAAGAGGAAAGTCCTATGGAAGCCCTGGTGCCGAAACAGCCCTACGAAGTAACCTTGGACGGCGCGGAAACTCATCCTTACATCGACAAGCTCAATGAGTGTCTCAGACGATTGGCAAATGATCATTCTGACGAACGTGCTAAGCAAGAACTGTGGAAGTGGTATCGCCGCTGTCGACAAGTCATACCCAACTTTCTCCAATCAATGCCCGAAGAGGCATTGACCATAGTGTGGGAGTCTCAGGCGAAGGGGGATTTGAGTGCTTCTCGCGCGACTCGGTTGCAGGTCCTGGCTGAAGACGCCGTTTCTGCAGGGAGACCTCTTCCTACGCCACGTGCCCTTTTGTACATACAGTCACTTCAGGAAAGTGGCAAGATAAACTTGGCACTTGACCAATGGGAGGCGTGTCAGACAGACCTTTCCCAGAGGAAGGAAGACCTTGAGGCATATTGGAAACTTGGTGTACAGCTCTTCGCGGCTGCTGATGATCCGCAGCGAGCTCAGGATATTGCCTTAGCGTTCTTGGCCAACGATAAATCGCGCGAGCCTCGCATCCTTCTTCCGGTCATCACAGCTTGGGGAAGACAGCCTGGGAAAAAAGCCGAAGTCAAAGCATGGGCTTTATACTTGCAGCTCAAGGCATTGCTGGAGTCCAAAATGACGATGGAAGACTATGACTTCGTTAGTATTGGACTGCTCAAGGCGGGCAGACTCGACCTTGCCATTGCCGTTTTTAAGGACATGATGGTGACTGCCCAAGATCCAGCAAACGACTCTACTGCTCTTTATAAGGCCGCTCTCGGTCTAGTAGGCAATCTGCAGATGTCCAGCATTCGTGAACAGGACGTCAATAAGATATCGCTTTCGACTCTGACCGTTCTACCTCGGCGGTTCCAGAACCGGTTTTTCTATGCAAGCTGGATGAAGAAGCTTATCGGAATGGGCGAGGTTGATTCGGCTGCTATGGTCATCGAGCTGATGTACGAACGGGGTGTCAAACCAGACCCTAAGCATCTGAATGGAATACTTGCTGCGTGGCTGCGCGAAGGAAATGCCATTGCGCGAGCCAAGGCTGAGCAACTGGGGTGGTCCATGATTCAGCAGCGGATTGACTTGGTATGGGCAAGGACTGCATCACCTGAGAAATCTCCTCAGCTCCGTGTACGTCAGGAGACAGATGGTGCTCGCATTCCAAAGTTCATGCAGAGACAGATGCCCTCAGCAAACATTGAGACCTTTTCGATTCTTCTACTCCATTACACCCGACGGGGCGACGATGACATGGTCAAGTATCTAGTCAAATGTCTTGGGGATGCTCAGATCCGGCCGAATTCATATTTCATGAACCACCTCCTATATGCCGAGCTCAGAAAACAAGACATTCGGTCCGTTTGGAACAAGTTCAAAGCCATGTCTGTGTCAATTAAACCTGATCTGGAAACATACGCCTGTCTGTGGGACTGCGGCAAGCTTCAATACGACCGAGGCCGGACAGCCTTCGACGCAGGGTTTCCATCGGCGCGCTGTTTGTTTGCGGAGATGATGAAGTGGTATTCGCAGCTCACTCCGCGCGGCAAGGCGACTGCGCGGGAAGAATTCTCCAAAGAGCTCTACGACCAGATCATTCGCTGTTTCTGTCTCTCCAAGGATCTACCCGGCACTCTGGTTGCGCTGTATTCACTCAGGGCCGCCTTTGGTTTCTCCCCCGACGAGGTGACTGCCCGTCTGATTATCCTGCAGGTCGCGCGCATGGCCGGCGTGCCAGCGGACACGCCCAAGAGTCGTCTCCGGCGTCTGTCCAGCACCCCGAGGAGCAAAGAGAACATTGCCCAGGTTAACCGACTCGTCGAGATTCTGAGCGAGCGCAAAGCGGCCGGGCTGCAAGCGCGAGGCCTGAGTCCGGATCAGCTCGAGCCTCAGGAGAAGCAACAGTACCAACTGGAGATCATGGGTGATCTGCTACGCGTCGTCATAGCACGAACGGCCGCCGCACCTGGCCAGATTGAGGACCAGATAGCGAACGTTGCTGTCGAGATGGGTGTCTCTGATGTCGATCTCGGGTCTTCATTGGATGACGATAGTTTGCTTCTCTAGACTGGTGAGGTTCATGAGCTACTAGCACTGGTGCCATTACCATCATGTCTCCGGATTTGTACTTTTATGGCGGCGGACGAGCATCACAGGCATATAGAATGGCGTTTTGGGTGTGATCCGGAAAATTAACTTGCTTTGTTGTACATTAGTTTGGCCATATATACTCATTCGTCTCTCCTATGGTTCCATTGACCGATTTTATTCCGGAGTAGTATTTCAGAATGACTTTAAGGACTCAGGATTGCCATAATGTTCTAATTCCATTGGATCCGATGCATAGAGAGGCGGCTACTATTACAGTCATGAATGGCGAGAGAGCAGTTGCACCAGCTCACCTAAAGTTCGTTCCCTTGGCTAAGGTCAATCTTTCAGTGGCTATGATGGTTTCACATGCAAAATGAACAAACTCCCATCTAAGAAGTCGATCTTCATTTCTTCCCCTTCTTTTTCTTCTTACCGGCACTGACCGATCCGCCCGTCGCAGTGTCGGCAGCCTCAACCAATACAGCCTCGTCATCACTTTCCGCTGCAGTGGATGGCGCAGCGGATGACTCAGGAGTCTTGGTTCCGGGTGTCGAGCTGGTAGTCGTCGCAGTAGATGTAGCTTGGTCGGATTTTGGGGCCGCGGAGCTCTCTGCATCCAGCTCCTTCATGAATCCCTCTTGAATGCTCGCCTTCTTCTTATCCCACCACTCCCGCTCCTCGGCCAACTTGCTCTGGTAAGTTTGCAGCCGCTCACGGAACATGGCATTGTTGAGCATCTCGTTCGCGGACTGAAAGATCGTTTGGCCCCAGTTCGGCACGTACGCGTTGGCCTAGAGCGCAAGGCAAGGCACCGGAATTAGCAAACTCCCCTCCACGCATGCAGGCGACTGAATTAAACAGGAACATGGTCAAACAAACCTCAGCAACCACATCCCGAACTTCATCCTCCATCTCCTTCTCCGCCCGCTCGAATCGCTGCCACAGATCGTCCCCGACACTGCCCCGTTGCAAAAGCATAGCTAGCGCCTGCTTCTGGCTTCGGAGCGCCATAACGCGTTTGATATCCTCGGTTGCGCGCCGGAGAAGCGCGGCCTTTAGTACCGTTTCCGGCACCGCTGGCGGCTTTTTCTCTTTGGACGAGGATGGGGCTGGGGGGTCAAGATGGAGGAGGGAGAAGTAGATGTCTCGTTGGAGGTGTGGGGGGAACCATGGTTCTAATGTAGTTGCCTTTCCTGCGAATCGCGACAATTTGAATCAGCGACCAAGTCTCGGTTCGGAGAGATAGAGTTCAACTCACTGGCCTTGCGCTTGCGATATAGTGATGAGAAAGTTGCTAGGGAGCCGAGCAGGACGCCGAGGTAGGCGAGCGGCACGGCCAGACTGAGCCAGTCCACCATGTCGAGACTGATTCAGATATGTTCAGGGACTTATAAGAAGAAGGGTTCGGGTGAAATGAGTTGTGTGGTGAGAGTTGTATAGATTAGACCTGGGTCATAGTATCGTCAACAATGGTTGTGTAGGGATCACGATGTTTCCAGGATGCAGACTGAAGTTGTTGCGCTTGATGACTCTTGCGATAGAATATTAAATGGTGAAGCTGCTGTCACTTCATATGAAAAAGAAAAAGAACGAATGAAAGGTAGCGTGACTGGTAAAATGGTTGGTGATCCTGCGGAGGAAGGATAAGGACAGGCTGGTGTTTTAGGCGCAGATCACATGGCCTCCACTCTTCTCCATTATCTAGATACCTGCATCCAACAGAGCGAGAACTATCTACATACTATGACAGAACATGAGCCAAATTCTGTTCTTCTTGAAAGATGACTGCTTATATCGTCTTATCTACAATGTAGTTTCTTCGCAAAAAAATGTAAAAAATAGCTTGACGAAACGTCGACAAAAAGTACGTGCATGCATTCCCGCGCAGAAACCCCTCTTAGCCCTAAATAATCGCAGAAAACACCGGAAGAATATCCAGTCAGGGAGAATGTTCGTAGAATGCATGTAAAAAGGGTACTCGCAGGTGATGCTGGAGACTTCGCAAACAGGCAAAGGTATAAGAATTGGAAAGAGTGAAAGGAGAGTAGATCATGGGAAATAAACGACCTTAGCTTTCCCTACCCAAAGAACCAAGGCACACACAATATCAGAGACTTGAGGGAGGGGGAAGCGAAGAGAGAAAAGATTCAGGCAGCATGTCTAAGCATGGAACATATCAGCCCCCAGCTGCTCCTTTGTTCTTTGACTGATAGGGCCGATCTCCTGCATTGCCTGCATGTCCTCCAGGACTTCATTGAACGTATCCCTGATACCAGCCGCAACCTTGTTGCGGTTCCACTCTCCGCGCATCCGCCAAGTGTAGTCCATCAAATTGCTATTGATCTGCTCTAGCTGCTCGACCGAGCACCCGCTGGTTCGTTGCGTCAGTTGCTTGTGCAGGTTATCGATAAATTCGTGCTCAAGCGCCACTTTGGGAGAAAGATCTTCGTTGTTCAGCAATGACTGGAGAGCCGTGGGAATATGAGATGGTTGCTTGACCGGCGCCTCAAACAAGGGCACGGGGGGTTGATGTTTGGGCTGGGATTGGCTCTCCCCGGCAGCAGTAGTCTCCAAATTCGCCAAGTCTGCGTGTGCGGGCAAGGACTCACGCGGATGCGGCGAGGGCTGGCTACTTTCCGGTTGCTGGGTATCAGGGAGATGCTCCTCCTGCGACACACGGTCGGGATATTGAGTGAGGTCAGGAAAGTCGTGCCGCAGCCCATGCGCCGCCATAGGACTCTGGGTGAGATTGTGCGGCACCGAGGATTGTTCGGAGGACTTCTTATCCGAGGTAGTCTGCGTCGTAGATGCCTCGTTTGTGTAGTCATTCGGCTGTGATCCGGGGGCCATCGGAGTCATTGGTCCTTTTTGAGACAGACTTGAGAAACCCGATTCACGCCTCACTTGCTGCGAAGGTGCTGTATGCGAGTACGGTGGCCTGGGCTGGGCGGACGGTCCGAAAGAGCTGCCCTGCGTCTCCCTCTCGCCAGAATGATCTTCGGAATTTGTCATGTAAGTATCTCCATCTCCATCGGGGCGAGAGTCGTGAGACCCATTGCTGATCGTGGCATGGTTACTAAGATCATTCAGATCCGAGCCACCACCCTGATGATAACCGTTGCTGAGAAAGCTCACCGCCGAGCGTCGCGTCGGTGTCTGTGGACGAGCTTGCCCATCCGGGAAGGATTCACCAAGCACCACAGGTCCGCTTGAAGGGCCGGAGTCTGTATTGCCGTGAGGAACATTGCCGGTTGCTACAGGACGGGTGTAGCCTTCCTTCTCCGCCTCTTTTTTCGCTTGTTCTGCCGCAAGCTTCTCCCTCTCCAGCTCCCGCAGATAAACATTCTCACATTCCGCAACTAGGGCCGGCTCCGCCTGCTCGATTGTGGCAATGTCGACCTCGACATTAGAAAGAAGTTCGTTGGCTCGCAACAACCTCTCTTGGTCGCCTAGAGTCCGCGCGTCCTTTGCCAAGCGCTTGATATCAGCCAGGAAATCCTTAGGTCGCTTATAGTAACCATTGGAAAGTCTCTTTTCGATAGTCACAATTTCCATGTTGTAGAAGAACTTTCCCGAGACAGTCTCCCGGAGACCCGGGACCCCATTCTTATCGAAGGCTTTTTCAAAAGGCCTGAACGTTGTTCGTTGCTCGATGGGCAAGTCGCTAGTAACAATGTTCGGATCATCTTCTTCCCACAGGTAGCGGATCTGCGACTCGTCAATGACACCTGTCCTAAACCTCTTGTATTTCTTGATCTGATCCATAATGGGCTGGATTCTGATCTTTAACAAATTTAGGGTCTGGTGATCTTTCTTCTTCTGGGCCTTGAGCTGCTCCTTGGTCGGAGGCGGTGCGGGCTTCGGTGGAGGTGGTGGTGCAACTTCTAGTGTCTCGAGTTCTCTTCGTTTACGATTTTCGGGATCTGGAAAATCGGACGGCGAGGTCTTAACGTAGTTGATCACCCTACCGAAGAACTCATACCGAGCATCATAATCCGGGGCCTTTAGGTCGTAGAGGTTCTTCTTCGAGAACCCGAACATGTTGCCCAGCAGCCCGTTATTCACCTCCTCACCAGTTGATTCCAAAACACCGAACAGGAGAACGGGATCTGAAGGGGGAATAGATCGTAGAAGGCCCAGGAAAGTAGATACGACCGTCGGTCCAACGGTATCAAGCCAAGACTGAAGGTTTGGAATGTATATCACGCTGGGCTTGTGCCTCTTGACCTCTTGGAAGAGCTGTATGACGGCTGCTTCCGGAGACCTGGTTGAGTCACTGAGCAGGGTCGGAAGGTCAAAAGCTTGAACGTGCAGTCCCTCGAAATGATGGAGGATCGCGCCTGCAAGATGTTGCTGGCCCATGCCCAAAGGCCCACGCAGCAACATCCTGGGTCGGTACACTCTGGAGGTATCAAATTCTTGCTGCATCTGCTCACGCTGAAAACCTTTTGGCCCTTCGGGTTCCTCAAATTGAGCTTCTTCGAGAGCCGTGAGCCTCTTTCTTCGTGGGAGTATTTCGGATAAAATGGTTCTGATATCGGATAATGGTCGACGCAGCAAAGGCTCAACAATCTTGGGTAGAGGAGTAGCACCGGAGGAGGCAGACCTCTCAGATGAGGGGACAATCTTCTTAATAGCCAGCATGAAATCCTTCGGAGTGACATCGATCTTCTTGGGATCGATGAGAAGCTTCTTGTCTGACTTGTAAATCTGGGGATATCTTCTCTGAACTGCGTTGAGAGCAGCCTCGGTACAAAGAGCACGGAGATCGGCTCCGCCATAGCCCTTTGTGATCTCGGCCAGTTCGTCCTTGATGTGATCAGGGAGAGGAGGATCCCAACCTTTGGTATGGATATCCAAGATTGCACGGCGACCTTCAGTATTGGGCAACGGGAAGTAAAACTCGCGATCGAACCGGCCAGGACGACGCAAAGCAGGGTCAATAGAGTCTGGTCGGTTTGTAGCTCCAATGACAATCACTTGGCCACGGCCATCCATCCCGTCCATTAAAGCCAACAGGGTCGACACGATGGAGGCATGGATCTGTTCTTGCTTGCTTGATCTCACGGGGGCCAGACCTGCAGATGAGCGTTAGCAACATAAAAGCCTCGAAGTCGGCGCGAGCACCTACCGTCTATTTCATCAAAAAAGATGATGCTGGGTTGAGTCTTTCGAGCCTCTTCAAAGAGCAGCCGGAGCTGCCTTTCAGCCTCACCAACCCATTTACTCAGCGCATCCGCTCCCTTTCTCATGTAGAATGTAACTTTGCGGCCCTCGGAGCTAACACTGTTGGCCAAGGCTCTTGCCAACAGCGTTTTACCTGTCCCAGGGGGTCCGTGGAAGAGGACACCTCTGGGCGGCACGATGTGGAAACGTTGGAAGATCTCGGGGTAAAGAAGAGGAAGGGAAACCATCTCTTTCAACTGATCGATATGCCCCTGTAAGCCGCCCACACTGTCGAAATTGACATTAACGTCAACACCCAAGGGATCGGCATCAGCAAGCGCCTGCTTGTCCTTGACTTTTCCCAGATTGGCAGGTGTTCCGGATGGACCTTGTAGAGGATCGGCTCCATGGGTTTGCGCTGAAGCGAGAAAACCTGCACCGGGAGGTCCGGACACAGAGCCGCCAGTCACAGCGGCCTTGGGATGTTGCATTACTTCATCGTCGCTACTATCGCTTTCAACACCCCCTGTTGCAGCAGGTGCGCCAGGAGGAGCCAGAATCGCTGGCGGTCCGCCGCCTCCAAAAGGTCCATATGTCGGGAAAAGGGTGCGTTGCCAACTGCCGCCTCCGCCTCCCCGACCTCGCCGTGAAGGAGATTCGTTGATCTCATTCTCAGCTTCCTCTATTGGTAGGATGAGATCGGGTCGAATGATCCGGTAGTCGACGTCCTTCCGGCTGCGCCTTGGTTTCTCGTAAATGATATCCGCCTGAACTCTCCTGCGGGGGCGATCTCCTCTGAGATCTTCCAACTCCTCAGCAAGCTCATCGGCAATATCTCCTGGAACTTCGGACTGTCCACGGGAACGAGAAGCTCTCTTACGCAGACCAGGACGCCGACCGGCGGTGCTATCCTGCTCCTCATCATCTCGAGCCTGACTGGCTTTGCGTGGTGATCCACGTGACTTTCCGGACTGAGAGAGCTCTTCATCATCGTCGTTCGACTCGTCTTCTTCAGGCTCAAAGTCGCTCTCGTCGTCTTGTCGCTTTCGCTGAGAGCTTCCGCGTTTCTTGCGGCCGGAACGACGTGGGTGTGGTTCCTCCTCTCCGTCCGGCTGCGCCTCGTCAGTGGGCTGACTTCGACTGGGCCTGCTCCTCCTCCTCCGCGTTGTTGGACCCTCGTCGTCTTCATCGTCCTCCTCTTGATGCTTCACATCGTCATTCTCAGATTCGGGTACGATTCCAACGTCATCGGCTTCTGCTGCACCTTCGCCGCTGTCCTGCCCCGAGGGAACACCTTCCTCAAAATCGCCCTGGTGATCGCTTTCCATGATCTCCGGTTGCGAAGCCTTGACCTCCATCGAAGTCTCCTCTATAGCCTCGAATTCCTGTTTTTCTTCATTTTCGACCTTCTCCGGTCCAAAATGGAGACGTTTCGAGGCGCGAGACCCACGCCGGCTTCTCCGCGCTTCCATCTCCGGACTCTGTGTGCCTCGTTCCACGAGCTCCATATGGCGACCGGAGTTCGTGAGAGCGACAATATCCTCTGAGGGGTCACGAGTACGGCGAGTCATGCGCCTGTTTCCTTCCGGGAGAGGCTGGTGTTTGAGAGCGTTCACTTTCAATGTCACGACAGTGCTTTTGCGTTTCTTCGGCGAACGGTTCGTCTCGGAGTCATCTGCCTCTCCGAAATCATCCTCGACGCTGCTGGAATCGCCCTCGTTGTACACCGGTCGATTAGTCGCGGCCCTCCGAGCGGTCAGACCCCTTGCGTTCTTCGGGGCGTTGGGATCTTCTTCATCCTCTTCATCCAAGTCAAGCTCGTCCGCATCATCTAGAATATCATCGTCGTCGGATGTGATGTCGTCGTCAGAATGGCGACGCGCTCTTTTCTTCGTTGGCTTGGGCTTCTTCCTCGACTTCGATCGAGCAGAGTGGCGAGATGAGCGCACCGGGTGATCACTGTAATTCTCATCTTCCGAGTCCGACTTGTTCGCCAATTCCTCAATGGTGCGCTTTGGTCGGGGCATGATGTGTTGCGATCGGGTCGTAAAGAATGGGTTCTTTTCACGATCATCATGTCAGCAAACTCAACATGTTACATGGGCTAGCAGTAGGGACCACGTATAAAAGAGGAACATTATTTGGTTTTATCTGCGCCTGAGACAAAGTCGACGAAGATGTGAACGGGGACTTACCAAGAACAGTGTCTTAACAGGCCAGTGAGAGGATAAAAAGATAATAATGAAGCCCAAACAAGCACCCTTCACCTCAAACTAGAATCTAGGAGACGATATCATAAACAGCTGTAAGTGTCTAAATACTCATCAGACATTGAAACATCACTTTCGGAGATGCTAGGCCTGGCCGACGGGTTGCAAGGTAGTTCTCGCACGGGGTTGACGGCGAAGCGCCAATGCGCGCGGGTTCAGGTCGAGTGAGGTAAATCTCCCTAAGCAACTGCAGACGCGTCACTGCGAACACTTCTTCTTCACGGAAAAGAGCAGTGAAGCAAATGTCAATAAAGACTTGCTGACAGATGGATGGAGCACCTGGGAATAGCAACAGAGATGCTCTCAACCAGCATGTCCGCTCCAATATTAGACCTGTGGAATCAGCAATACACCGAAAGGGCGGAAAGACTCGCGACGCCTTTCTGCTTGCCGGCACCAGCCACACATAACCAAGGCACAGGCAGCCGCGCTCATGCGCCACAGCTAGTCCTGTTTTGGTCTAGCGGAATGCCATTGACCAACCCATTGCGGCAACGCACGTGCCGTTCTGGGCCATGAATGCTCCACGGCACCACACGCTCACTTTGCGGTAGGGAAACAGTCGCTTTTTCGATGCTGTTAGTGCTCTCATCCTCCTGTCCTTGCGGACCCAAGAACACCGTATAAAACGTCGGTAAATCGCATCATAAATGCTGTAAATGTCAATGGATGTCGTAGTTCATTATCACTTGTTCTCAACCCGTTCCTGCGATGGTTGGCTGCCAGTAGCAAGTCGGTCAAGTGAAGCAACATAGCGATGTCAGGAACAATCAATGATATCCCTCATGTCATCGAAGCTGATCGACTCTGGATCTTCCTCCCCGCATGTTCGTCATCGCTTATCGCTTAAAGCCATGCGTCATTCGGCGCAGAGCCGCTCGGGGACCACTCAGCGCTTGATATCATGTGATGGCTGAGTCAGTGGTGTTTCTCGTCCTCATTGGCAAATGATAATCAATGCGTGTTAAGCCTTCAGGATATACATCTCCTATACGGATATAATTCAGCAAACAGAAACTGATCAAAGGCGACAGCAGAATGCTCTTTCGCTCGGTAGCTCAGCGCCTCTCAGTGTTTTCCTCTCTCCTCAGGTCTGCCTCTTCCGGTCGGAGAACATTGACTTCGACACGGCCCGGGTTCAATGCTTCCAAAGGATCCAGTGCTTACAGAGACGGGGTCAGTGTTTCCCTTTCCTTGAAATTCTCTAGGTGTCAGTCTTTATGTCTGAATGCTTCTACATCAAGCGCCCTGGAACGCACAACCTCCTCTACATGATTGCACTGCGCGGCTGGCAAGCTAACGGAAATACCAGCTCGCTCAGTACAAGACCTTTGCGAGTCCCTTCGCCAAGGTATTCTTAGGTGCCATTTTCACCTACCAGGTTATTTACTGGACTTGGTTGAAGCTTGAAATGGATGAATCCAAATTTGAGAAAAATAGTAAGTTGCGCTTGCTTGCCTTGCTGTCTGCTATGGTGCAGCTCTAACGACAAGTAGAAGAGGTCGCGGCTCTCGAGAAGAAGGCAAAGGAATTGACGAATGCTCAAAAGTGATGATATCTCTCTTCCAGTGTCTTTCCTAAGGCTTCTTGTTTTGTCTGATTGTTTATTTTACTGTACTATATACCTCACGTGTCCCACGGGAATATGTTCGATGCTCGATTGGATGTTTCTTTGAGCTAAGGGTATCTTCACCTAAAGGCATTCACTCATTTCTTCTGGGAATATGGCATAGCGTAACGTCAAATCATGTATAACTCGTGCTTAATGTATATGATGAACATCACGGGAAGAGTCTGTCCTTGATGCTGCAATCAAATGGCTGCCACTTGGTTGTGAAACTCTTGTCAGTTATCGAACTTGACATGACGGGCCACCTGCGAGCTCCCTGGCTGTGGTAGCGGTATACCACCGCTGATTCTCCTCTTTGATTTGAATTTGTCGTCTTCGTCGAACCGATATGAAGTTACCATCGGCCCAAATGTGTCAATTTTCGTTTTCGTGATTTCCCAGGCTCGGAAGTATCATCCAGTCCCAACGCCCTCTTTGAAAGAGAATTTGTCTCGCAAGAAACCATCTGCTGCGAGGTCTCCTGGTCGACGGCTACCCCATCATCGGCAAGGGCAGCGTCCGATGAACAATCAATATAGCCGTCATTTCCATTGTCAGAATGGTCATCTGTGGCAAACAGGCTATCATCCTCGTTTCCGTCGGCCATACTCCTTCCC
This sequence comes from Aspergillus hiratsukae, assembly GCA_014281905.1. Lineage (NCBI taxonomy): Eukaryota > Fungi > Ascomycota > Eurotiomycetes > Eurotiales > Aspergillaceae > Aspergillus > Aspergillus hiratsukae. The sequence goes on along the minus strand of JACBAD010002093.1, from coordinate 24,148 downwards.
TTTGCTTTGTCGTGTTCTTGATCCTCGGTCGAATGGCAACAGTGCAGCCAGTCTCCGATCCGCTGCCCCCTACGGAAGTGCTCGAAATCGATATGGTCGAAGCGCTCATTCCACGCTTCCCGACCCTGGCTGCGAAGAGGAATAATCTCCCTACAAAAGCCGCACCAAAATCGGGACTGTCCGTTCTCGCCCACGCGGTTATTCGCAATCGTAATTCGCACCCCTTCATCTTCGACGTGATGGTGCTTTTTCAAATGCTGCACGAAAACCTCTTGACGATAGTACCACCTCACGTATCGTTTCCCTTTTGTCGGATCGCACAAGGTACAGTACCAGCTTTGGATGTGATAGTGCTGCGAGTTCTCGTGCCGTTTCCAGTCCGCCTTGCTGCCGAATGTCTTGTTGCACTTAGGGAATGTGCAACCGTAGGGTCGCTCGTGGCGCTTCTGGTGTTTCCTAGGGCGCGGTGTTAGAATAACATGGTGCGCCTAGGAAGGAGGTCATTACGTACTTCATCTCGCATCGCAGACGCGTTCGTTTCGCGCAGACTCCGCATTGGATCCAGTCTTTCTTGTCCAGTTCTGGATCAGACACTTTGGGCGTACTGTCGCGAGGTGGCTCGGACTTTTCAGATAGACAGTCCAAAGCCGCAATCAATATCCGCTGGAGAATTTCCTTCTTTGGACTGCACAACTCGGCACTAGGACCGGTCAAGTCGCCTACGTCGTTTGCCGGCTGGGAATGCCCTCGGTGGTTGGAGTTCATCATCTTCGTCAATGCATTGATCATGTTAGTCGCGGCGTCCGCGATGAATTCTTCTATGTACTCGTTCCTCTTGCTGGCTTGGTGCGCGATTGGCGGCTTTTGGTCTAGTGCTGAAACCGAACTGGGCGTGCCGAAGTTCGGCAGTTGAACTGTATCGAAAGTAGCCATGGGCGCGAGGTCCACGGGTTCTTGGTCTTGTCCCTCTTCGCAGCTGTCTTTGATCAAACTCAAGCCGCGACCTTCGTTCTCTGGCGATTTTGCTCTGGCGACCGTCTCCTCCGCGACATCTGGAATACGAGGAGTCTGACTCGGATCTTCCATCACACAGTGCGGTTCAGCCGTGAGTTGCCTTTCTGAAGTTTGGTCTTTCCCAGACATGTAGTCAACTGCAGCAAGCGGCCATTCACTCCCTTGCAGGCTACTATTGTACCACTCGTGCGACCTAGATTTACTTCAATATCATGTCGCCGATTTAGATTGTCAACTGAAGAGAGCTATCTCACCTCTTCAGAAGCGAATCGGGATCTTCATCTCCGTGCATTCGCAAAAGGTGTTGACGGAAGTTATCCAGTCGAGGCCATCTCTTATGTCTCCGGGGACAATTGCGCCCGAAACACAAGTATAGAATCTTGGGTCCACGTTCCGGTTCTTGATTGTGGACGCATTTCTTGTGTCGCGCTAGGTCATTGATGGTTCCGAAACCCTGCTTGCGGCTACAGTTGGGTTGATCGCATTTGTACAGCTTCCGATGTCTCGCCTCGTGTTTCCTATGCCCGTCAGTCTCGGCATGGTCTGCACGGCGCGTGGTGTCGAAGACAAACCTTTTGTCGGATGGACATTTTCCTTTCCAGTTGCAGTCGGGATAATCACATGTAACCCCATCATCGCAAGGCGCATTGGGTGGTTCTGACTTCTCCGCGACCTCAAAGCCTGACGGCCCCAAATCGAACGTCGACGTTCTATCGTCCAGTTCATGCTCATGAGGAGCCAAATGAGGACTGCAAGCTGAGTCTACCGCGAAAGAAGACGCAGCTATCGAGCGCGTGGTACAGCTTCGACTCCCATATGCTGAATCACCCGAGGCAAGCCCGTTGCACTGGCTATCATTTTCCGACGGGGTGCTGTATTGCCCGGTGGAGCACCGGCGATCAATGAAGTCATTGATCTGGTAGGGCTTGCCCATGGGTTGGAGATTGAAAGCGGATGGGTTGAGAGGGACTCCGGTCACCTGGAGCGGATTCCAAGCATCCTGATGATTCAACAACTGAGGCGTATAGTACTGGTGGTAGTCCAAGTAGTTCGGAGGCGGCGACAATGACGAGGGCGACGCGTGATTGCTGCCATATGGAAGCCAAGGATGGAGGATGGATGAATGTTCATGAGGAAGAACAGCCGGGTCGGAGCCGAATTGAATACCAAGAAAAGAGGCCGGATCGCCTAACGCGATTTGAGAGGAAGCTATCGAGCCGTCTATCGGAGGATCGCCAGGCGAAGGATTCGGCATTATCCGAGTCCCCATGATGCCCTGGAGAACATCACTGGAATTGTCCCATTTCGATTTAGTAGAATTTGAAGCCTGGGTGTCATTTGAGATACAGTCAGCTTCTGCTGTTTTATTTCATTCTCCTCATATTGAGAGGTCAAAGCGCTCGTTCACAAAGAGGGTACGATTACATACACTCATAGCTGTGAAGGACGGACAGAACCGCCCTTATGGGAATATGGACCGAGCGACGGGGTCCAAGAGTCCAGCCACTCAAGCTGACAGTCTTAGAGACCGTGTCACACTGGGTCTCAGCGAGAATTCATATATATAGCAGTAAGTGCAGCATAGGGTGACGAGAGCTGAAGAATACAGAAGCAGGGGAACCACCAGACTGCGCTATTTTCTGGCTCTTCTCCAAAGGATAATGTGAGCTAATGACGGGAGAATTGACACGGACTAGTGGAGTAGATGAAAAGAAATAGAAGTAAATCGTTGTCGCTGTGGGGGCTGGGATGAATATACGAATAGTGTCTGTTCAAGTCTTAAAGTCAAGCTACTTAGCAAGAACAAGAAGCAGAAAAAAGAGGGAAGACTGGATGAATTGGGGATAGAGGGACAGGAGGATAGGTGAATCACGCTTGGGCTGAATCGATCGATGCGGCACAGGAAAAAGAAATGTGATAGTTGATGCAGTCGAAGGTCACTGAGCAACACGGATTGGAAGGCAAAGACAGGGTGAAAGAGGACCCCACGCGACTACCAAGGAATACAGAGAGAGAAGAAAAGAAGGTAACCAGAAAAATGATCATCAATAATCAAAGGAGGCTGTCGAGACTCGGTGTCTAATATGTGTCTAAAACGTAAAAACAACAGCAAGCAGCAGCAGAAGCAGCACACCCGATGCTGTATCCCTGCACCGATGTTAATGCTGTAAGGTATGCATCAGAGACTCCACGACAACCTGAGATGCAGCAAGTCTCAGTCTGCAGACAAGACGAAGATCAGTCGGGATTCAATCAGTCAAGAATGATGAATTGATTGATGATCAACCTCCTCCCTGTCATTTCCCACATGGTCGAGCTATTATTTAGGTACTACAAAGTACAAAGACTAAAGAGGCACGATGTCCTGCCAGGAATGATAGAATGTGCCATTTTTCGCAGAAACAAACCCACTGAGATTCATTGCGGAAAAAAAAGAAAATACATTCCTGAATCAAAACTGCCACATAGACTTCGTCACCTGCATTCCTTTCCTTTGAGTACTTCGTTATCGACTGCTGCTTACAGCTGAGAGAAAACGCGCGTGTCCTAAGGTAGCTATGTAAGGATCTGGGGTGAATGAGAGATCAGCATGCCAACAACCAACATGTTCAAAGGTGAGAATATATCAATGGCCAGGTGCTCCCTGCATACATACAGGTATCTATGTACCAGAGGTAATGCAGATGCCAAGAGCAAAAGAGAAGAAAAGACTGAGTTGGAAACTCGACGACGCCAGTTGGCCTGATGGTGGCAGTGCCTGTAAGGGCGTGCATTGACTTTCTAATGCTGGCATGATCATCGTCATTAATGCAGAAGATAATAAAGAGAATCCACAGATTTGTCTAGTAGACTAGATAGAAGAAACAAGTAATAATGATATGCTTCTGATTGATCTCTTGGATACTGTTCCTCCATTATTCCTTGCGCTCACCTACAAATGCTGCAATGGCACTTCTGGACACATTTTAAAACATCCCTCGCAGATGGTATCTACTAGTCTACCTACTCACCGTTGTCACCGATGGGGTACTGGAGTACGGAGTAGGGTGTCTCAAATGCGGCCTCAAACTTTCGGGGCCTTGTTGTGACTCGTCATATGTCAACTACAGTCATCCCTGACAGGCTATCAACCGACCCACAACCTCATGTAGCGAAGAGGTCTGGAGAGCTTCGGATACTCTCCAGTACATCCAACAAAGTGAATAAAAGAAAAGGAGAGAAGCTTGTGGTATACATAGATAGATCACGTGAAAATATCTCACCTGGCTCATTTCAAACGCCAAAACATCGCCAATACAAGTTCCTTCCAGATCATTCGGCTACAGGAAATGCCAAAAAAAGAATTTGCGTCTTCCATCGATTCTCTTGAATCTCATCAACGGGAAAAGGAAACGCAATATACCAAGATAAATGAGACCCCTTTCCTAAACACGGTCGAATGCTAACATGGTACGGTCGGGGTATCATGCACCAGAAAAAGAAAAGAAATGAAGAAAGAAATCACAGACTATGGCCGAGAATTCAAAGTGGGTAATGTTAAATCCAGCACAACGGATGATCATCGTTGACTTAAAATTGGTGGGAATAACCAACGGAGCCATTGTATGAATACGATGTGGCTTGCGTGATCTGCTGATGATAGGCCTGGTCGTTCTCCACCGAAGGAGGTGACATACGCAGTGTGCCCTGAGGATCATATGTCGTGTGCATCTCCGTGGGCGAGGTGCAAAGCTGATACGGATTCTGCAACACACTCAGCTCCTGAGTCGTCAGTCTGGGTCGCGGCCCGGCGTTCAGTAGAGGCGGGTATGTGACAGAGTTCTGATGAACAGGCACAAAATGCCCCGCGAGATCCGCCTGGGACCCGTATGCAGTGTACGAGTTCAATACCCCCGGTTCGGTGGATAGAAACCCTTGATGCAGGGTTGTGGAGGTCGGTGGGTAAGTTGGATTCAACAATCCAGCCGCGGCCTCGGATCTTCCGGCTTCGAAATTCGCGGGCGCGTCCGTTTCGATTTTGATGCCACTCAGATCAGGTGAAAAGCCGGTGGCCTTGTGTGCGATCGAGCCAGGATAAGTGACTGCTTTCGGGGCATCGCCGCCAGCATCTACGTAGGAAGACAGAGGTCGCTCTTGCACTAGTGCCAGAACAGGCATGGCAATCTGCTCCATGTGCTTGGCCAGATGAACGGTAAGTTTTTTCCAGCTACTGCAGACATTACCGCAGAAGCGGCAGGGTTCCTCTCGCGGCCCCTTAGAGGTATCATGACGACACTGGTCCACGAGCTCCCACAGCTGCTCAACTTCTCGCTCGCGGCTGCTTTCTTCCTGTGCTTCAGATGCGACTGCGTCTTGTCGGCTGCTGGCGCCCACGCCTTTCGTCTTCGTCTTCTTGAGCTTGGGCTCGGGCATCTTATGCTCTCGGACGAGATGCTGTACGAAATTGTCCTTGCGGTAACAAGTGTGATGGCAATCAGGAACGGTGCAAGTCCACCATTCAAGTTTCCTGTGCCGTTCACTCTCATGCCTGACCCAGTCTGCCTTTCGCTTGAACGACTTGGGCTCGTTGCAGTGCGGGAATGTGCAAGTAAACGGCTGCACATCTTCATGGACATGCTTCGTCCAATCGGAGGGCTTCTGGAACCTTTTCACCTTGAAACATATGGGGCACTCGAATTCGGCCGGAAGGCGCGTCACAGGCGGTAATGGGACGCCTGGAGGAAACTGAGCCGCTGTTACAGCATTCTCTCCAAGTGCAGGAGGTTCATGATCAGGTCCGCCGTGCCCGGTGATCTGAAACTGAGTATGTGCACTTTCAGAGTCACGATGTCCAGCACGCGCAGCCAGTATCACGGCTTCACCTCCTTGTGCAAAGCAGAATTTACCTGCCGAACAGGTTTTATTACTGACGGCACGGGTATGGTTCATTTTATGCTCAATCAACTTCTTGTATCTGCGAACCTGCTCGTTCGCGAGACGGTCGATCAGTGCAGGCTCCAGACGAGGATTCAGCTGTATGATTTGAGCCTTGAACCCTTCCATTGTAGGCACAGGCAGACGGGATAGAACCGGAAAGTCCATCACCAACCCTTTCTCAGCCGTGTCATCGTCCTCCTCATCGTCATCTCCTGTTTCAACAGGCTGGCTTGACGCCGTCTGCTGAAGACCATGATTGTCAGTCGTCAAGGTCCGTGAGTGACCAATGGTGGGAACGGGCGGGCCTCCGTGACTGGTCATCAAGTCTGCTAGACCCGGTGCAGGAGACCGCGATAGTTCACTCCGGCTGCGCGTCCTCCCAAGCTTGTTCCATGGATTAGACGATGAGTGTGGCGAGACGGTGCTCAGGGAGTCTCTGCCTCCAATAGCCGCCATCTGGCCTGCAATTGCAACGACGGCGCCACCTGTACTGAGACTGGGAGATTTTGGGTTTCGCCCAAGGCTGAGTTTCCGGTGAGGGAAACTGTCCTTTCTCGAAGGCGGGCTTTTGACCTCATTATTCATAGTTTGGTCTTCAACGTTAGGCTTAATAAGGGACAGGTCTGACCGCGGTCTCTTCAATACACTGATCGACGTTTTTCGTGGGAAGAGCTTCATCAGGCTACTCCGCCTTGCGTGTTTCTTGCTCGAGTCCTGGCTGATAGCCAGATTGGCAAATGAACCCTCCGCCCCAATGATATTATTCACTTCAATTTCACTCATAGGCCGCGTACCCCAAGTTGCATAACGTGACATGGCATCTATTTCTCGAGCCCGTCGTTGGTATTCCATCATAGCGGCGCTGGCAGTTGGTGGCTGCATGCGAACTGATCTGGGAGTAGAGTCGTGAGCCGGGTCCTGCCATGGTCGAGTTGCCAGAAATTGATGTGGTGCCGGCTCTCCGTCCGCGGAGTTGAGCTGGGCCTGCGAGGGCGAAATTGCAAGATCTTCTTGAGCCCATCTCGCTTCATTGACGCTGGCTGCGGGAGATCCCGAATCGCTTGCTTCGGCCTCAGAGTCATTGCCACTGAGCTCCTCATCGCTGCTCTCATGAATCAAAGCACCGGGTCCAGGGATGGTCGGCCCTGAGGTTCCGAATTGCAGGTTGAAGTAGTCTTGCTGTGGGGCAGGGTCTCCGGCGCTCCTCGCCCTGCGTCGTGTGCCAGCTGGCAGTTTGCGGCCGCGGGTATGAGGGCTGTCGTCTCCATCTTCACTACCGGCGACGCTTACTGTAGCCGACCATGACCGGATATCCGCGTTCTTCTCTTCAAGCCGTCGCTGTGACTCTGCTTCATTGGGACTGATGATATGCGTGTCATCACGTGATGTAGGGGCGACACCGGCCTGGCCAGTGAAGCCATCTGGAAGCCAGGAACCATCGTGCGCGCGTGCGATCGCTTGTTGAGACGTCTGCCATGTGGTATTGTGATTCCCATCCTCTGATTCTCCGCCAGGCGAAAGGTGTGTGGAAGATTGGCTGGGTACCCGGTCGATGGAAAATGTCTCTCTGACCGGGGAATCTCCACGCGAATAGCTTTCGACCGTAACAATTGGACTCCTTGCTCTGGCAGCATCTGACGTGGGATGCACGTTCAGGTTGTTGTTCAAGGGAGGCGCGACCACGGTAAGCATCTGCCCTGAATGCGATTGGGATTCATTATTTCTTTGATTCGTTGAGTCGGACGCAGGACTCGGGTGGTTAGTCCGGTCCGGGGTTAGGAGTTGTGAGGTGACCATGGGAGGCTGAGAGAACCTTGCGATCGATCCCGTGTCCATGGATCGTGACTCATCAGGTACAGCCATGTGGGATGAACTCATATTATCCGGCCATGCATTGAGATATGAATGCAATTCCATATCTATACTTCCCGGCGCTTGATCGCCGTTTGGCGATGCATGGGCACTCAGGTCACTCGAAAAGTCGTCAACGGGACTCAAAAAGTCCGAATAGGAGGTCGTGTAACCGGCTGTTTCAGCACCGTGCGCGGAATCGCTGTTTACATTGTAAGGAGAGGTTGAGACCTCACGCAGGTCCTGCTGACCACGCTCCGGGGTCAACCTGATACCTGAGGATTTGAAAACATCTTGCTCAGGGTCCGACGGAGCGGAGAGATAGGGATCTGAGAAGTTTGCGTTTGGAAACCTCATGTCGGTCGGGGATTCACTGCGGACCAGCTGGGGAGATAGCGTCGACATGGTTGCGGTGCTAAAATGTGCTTTGCAGAGACCTTGCTCGCTTCTAGGTTGATCATAAAGTCAACGAGATCAGAGATAACGCTCTCCAAGAAAGCATGATTCTGGGTTTATTGAAAGTCAACTTTGATGGTCATTGCAAGGACGACGGTGGAAGTAATAGAGTAGAGTACCTTATACAATAAGAAACCGCACGAGTAGGATCAAAAGCTGCTCTTCCTATGTAGTAGGAAGAGTATTACAAGACCAGTCACTTCAATAGATAATATTGTAGTATTGTAGGTCGAATCAGTCGCAAGAATGTGAAGACTGGAAATTGGTTCGCTGCTCGGGTCAACCAAGGCAAGACCGAACTATCAGTAATGGACGATAATGCGGGAAAGCGAAGGATCAGTGAAAGTCAAGCAAAGGAGAGTGGAGTCATGGAAAGGAAAGAAGGACGAAGCTAGAGGGGCAGAGAGTCAAGTCAGTCTGTGCCAGAAGGAGGCTCTGCTCAGCTCAGCTGCCACAGCCGGGGGGGGAACAGAGTGGAGGAGGGGGAGGTTGGAAAGTGAGTAGATGGGCAAAGGATGCAAGTAAAACAAGGTACTAATAATAAGTAAAAAAGAAGAAAGAAGGGACCGAGAGGCTAGATGACTGACATAATATTATAAATAACTAGTAGTTATCACTATTCTGATGAGTATTAGCCTGCTGCATAGTATTATTACTCGCTGTTGTAGCCACACTTTGCCCTGGTCAGGAAGAAAGCCTTGCGGCTGAAGGGGAGATTCCTCGACAACTGAGCCACAGCTGGCACACTATATTTCTGCAAAGTAGATAGTTCCTAACCTCTCAAGAGATTTATAATTAGCTCTCTTCACCACATCATGCAGCGACTCAAGATAAGACGAAACAGCCAAACCCGTATTAATAATGCAGGTTTTGTACCTGTTCTTCTTCGCGAGACGCCAAATGACTCGGCGTCAGACTTTCAGCGCATCGGCAACCAGTAAGAGCAAAGCGGGGTAGGCTATCAGCTAGGTAGGTACCTAGGAGCTAGACTACGGAGTAGGTAGAGAGGTACGTACTCCGATATTGAGTTGGAGTAAGAGGGGGACGAAGGGTTGAACAACTATTCATTATTCTGCCTTATACCATAGGCAGGACGCATATAATACCCAGACACTTGCAAGTGTATATATGGGGTGTACAGTCTGGGGGATAAGGTAATATTTTGGCGAACAGGAATGAGGCCGGGGATCTTAACTCGAACCGCTATAACCGGTTCGACTGCTTGAACTGCATCTTGCTGATCCATATTTCATCCTGTGTATTTACTAGTAAAGCTCAAGCGGGAACTTCTGGGTCCATCTAGTCTATCCATGGGTCAGCAGCATCTTATTTCGTCTCCACTGCCGATGCTCCACCGAGACAGCCCAACAAGGATAACCGGGAGCAGACAGAGAGGTTATTAACCACAGAGGTAAGAATGAAACTGTCTCCTGTATTGTTTCCTAAAAGTACAGCGTACTTGATAGTGCTACGGAGTACAGATTGAATCAATTTCGGATAAACCATTGGTACAGAGTACGGAGTACTGTCCTACCTATTTATAACCTACTCGATAGGTCAGCATCCCCAGCCACAGTTGTCTATCTACCCACCAATCAAATACAAATCCTCCACAACTTACAAGTGTCAACACAACTTAAAACCCCAAGGTATGCCTAAGGTATCAATATCATGCCAGTCAGCCCTGCCTGAGGCTGTGCAATGTGTATCCATATGTCTCCATCACCATCACCCTCTCCCCTCTAAGCCTCGTTTCACCAAACCTCGAAGGAGGAGAAGTTTCTCAGCATGCAGTAGCCACTGACCAAGCCCCTAAATTCCACATTTGATGATATGCATATCAATACCATCCAGAAACCTGCTCCCACTCTCAGGCCCTTCAAGCTAAGCATAGACAACTGAAGTCGCGAACCAGCATTGACGTCAGAACAAGCTTTTTGCGAACTGAGACAAGTAATCAGGCCCTTCTTGTGTAAATGCCCACCATTAATCGGCTCTGAGCCTCTGACATCACAATGGGGTGGCGGTGCTGAGCTCTGAAACGACGACCACCTCATACCTTACTCCGGGCTTATCTTGATTGAGACGCTCAGAGCGGTTCTGGATTTGAGCAGAAGGAAACGGCAGTGATATGTATTTGCAGATTTGGAAGCATTTTGAAGCCCTATACTCCGTGATTGACAAGGCAGATTATCTGACAACATGTATAAATGAACGTTCCCTGCTAAAGCCAGGTGTACATCTCCCAGCCTGAAGAACAACCAAGCTCACAGATACTATCATAAAAAAAGGTCTGCTGCTCCACAGGCTGTCAGGATCTGGACCCACAGAATCAGTGTAGTTACAAAGTTGAGTTAAGACAAGAGGGTGGATATAGCCGAAATAGTCAAAGAGGAGAAAGAGAACAAACAAAATACAAAAATAAAGAATAAGGAAGAATTAGGGATGCATGGAGTCTGTCCATCAACCAAGAGGCAGAAAAGCCAGAACAAATTGAAACAGAATGATAGTCAGAACAAAGGAACGTAGAAGTTAGAACGAAGGAATGTCAAGGAGAAATAAGCTCCAGTAAGCCAGGAGATGACAACAAAGAAGATAATAATGAAGCGAAGAATAAAGACAAATTAGAAGAAAAGAATGTAGAAACCCCGAAGAAAAGATCATCAGACACATAAACAAACTGCTCTCAGCAGCATCGGCTCAAATATGTTGAAGTTTTATCACACATGCACGGCATCATCACATCAATGCTTCCATGATACGAGCACTTATCCTTGAGCGGTGACTTCCACCGAGCGGAGTGATCCTCTTGAGCCACGACGCGGCGAATCTTCTGCGCTGGCCAGTGTTTCGGTCGACTTCTTAGCAAGTTCCTGAAGACGCGCCATCACAACAGGCGAATCAGAATACAAGACAGTTCCCCTTGAGTACGTGCAAGGACTGGCCTTTTCCTCATCCTCGGCAAAATCCTCGTGTGCAGCCTCCCGGGTTATCCGCGGGAAAGTCCGCAAGATGACATGTCGACTGGGGTCGTTCCTGGGACTGACGCTGCCCTCTTTCGTGGTCCCGTATTCGTCCCAGCCGTCATTAGAAACACCTTCGGCATCCGGAGCAGGAAGGCTAGCCAGTATCAGTTCTCGTTCTACACGAGCGAGTCTCCAGGTCTCCGCCGCGAGTTTGACAATTTTGCGCACACCGATGAGCAGGGAATCGAGATGTCGTGGGTCGGCGAAGTGTTTGATAAGATCGATGATTTCGTCAACAATCACCGCAGCCACGACGTTGATCGACTGCTTCGCATCCGATGTGGTATACGCTGCCTTCAGTGTCTGCTGTCTCCAGAATGCTTCCCGTCTGACGGACTTGCGGCGAATATCCATTGAAAGCATCTGGAAGAAAGTGTCCGCCTTGTCGTATCGCCTGCCCAGAGTGAACAGGAACGGCTGGAAGATCCGGTAGGTCAAGGTTTTTGAGATGACATGCTGTACATATGCTGAACGCAGTTCCCGCGATGCTGGCGTGTTATCAAGGAACGACGGTAGTTCCGGAGGTATCTTAGCCAAGATGTCCTTGGGAGGATCAATCGGAAGGTACGTAAAATGCTCCTTGGACAAGGAGATGATAAGACGAGAGAGCTGGTCGAAACAGTCCAAACTAGATTTGAGATTCTTATCAGAACAGGTACATTTATAGCGTTATCGACATCTCATCGTGATCATTCTATAGACGAAATAATAGAGACAAGGAAAGTGTCGAGAGACATGTATTGCGTTGAAAAGGAATCGACAAAGGAAAGAAGAAGGGACATAAAAGAGCGTGCAGTTTCAATCTGGTCGAAGGAAGAAGAGATAGTAGTAGAAGATGAAAGAAGAGCCGAAAGAAAGAATATAGACAGAAAATAAATCAAAAGATAGAAAGACAGTCTGGCGCTGATGAGATGACGTCTCAATGCACTAGGTCACTTACAAGAATGAGTCTCCCTTGGTGCTTTTGAGGTCAGTTGCTTCTCCAAGACTGTGGAGAGTCTTCCTCAGCCTTTCACAATCCTTGCCCAAATTGTCGATTGTGGTGCGCATCCCCTCAACTGCACGTTCAAGCTGTTGCTCCTTCAGCAAATTGTCTTCCTCCAGCTTCTTGTTCTCGCGCTCGCAGTTGGCCAGCTCTTCACACTTCTCGGAAAGCCGAGCCTCCAACTCAGTGCGATCTTCAGTCCATTGCTGTTCCTTTTCATCCAGCTCCTTCTGCTTCTCATTGAGTGCGTTCTTTGTGGAGTTTAATTCAGTCTGAGTCGACTCCAACTCCGCAACCTTGGCATCAAGCTCTGTCTTGGTTGACTCCAATGCCGTGACTTTGGAGCCAAGCTCTTCCTTCGTGGAGGCCAGTTCGGCTTCCTTCAATCCCAACTCGGTCACTTTAGAGTCGAATTCGGACTGCAGGGCATCGTGCAATTCCTGTATTTGTTGTTTCTCCCTCTCGTATTCTGCCTTCATGGCCTCTTGCTGGTCAAGTAATTCCTTCTCCCGAGCTTCCAAAGCTTCCGCTGCTGCTTTCTCGTCTTCGGCCTTGATTTCCTCAAACAGCTCCGTCAGCTCTTGCTTCTGATTTTCAAGAGCTTCCGCTCTCTCCTCCTTCTGACGTTCCAATTCTCGTTCGTGCGCCTCCTGTGCTTCTCGGATGTTCGTGTTCAGAGCGGCGATCTGCCCTTCCAGTTCAGACTTCGTTTGCAAGAGCTCCTGGTTGGACTTTTCCGACTCCGCTAGGCTCTCTTCAATATCCTTTCTCTTCTCCTCGAGGTTGCCTAGTTCCATTCTGAGTTCGTTTATGGTGTTCTTCAATTTCTTTGCTTCCTCCGCACTCTCGTTCGCTGCCTTTCTCATCTGGTTCTGTAGCGCTTCGATGTAGAAATCCTTGTGCATCAAGGCCTGTTCATGCTGACTTTTCATTTGCTTAAATTCAGCCTCTCGGGATACAAGCTTGGTTTTTGTGTTCTTGTACCCATGAAGCAAGCGGTTGATGTCTGGGATAGCGTCTTGAATTCTTTGTAGAAGTTCACCAGGCTCGTCGTGCTCTTGAGGGGGTGAAATCGTCCCCCTATCATTCACACCATGCCCATTTGGCAACCCCATATCTCGGAGGGCTTGGAAAGTCGCCGCGTAATGAGGATCTATTGAGCCGCGAGGACTGTGATGCATATTTGGAGGAGGCTGGTGATAGTAAGGAGCATAAGGAGGCAGGTAACTGGCAGAGCTCATCACAGGTGATTGATAAGCAGTGGCATAGCTGGGAGCGATTGATTGAGGCACGCTGGGAGCTGGCGGGGGAGGCCCGAACGGCGAAGCGTGTGGCGAAATCGATGGAGACATGTAGCCACGAGTAAGCGGACTGCTGACCTTTGCAACGGGTGAGGCCGGTTTCGAGTCATATTTTTGGGCGGGAGACGCTGGCTTCGCCATGGGGGAGGCAATTCTTTGAGTCGGAGAAGCGGTAGGGTAGACGGGCGATGTGCCTCTATAGTGAGAAGATGCAGACTGCGGAACGGGCGAAGACGGCTTTGATGCAGGAGAAGCTGTATGAAACGCAGGAGAGGCAGGTTGATTTAAAGGAGATGCACTATGTAACGCAGCGGATGCCGGTTTTGACGGAGGTGAGGCGGTCCGGGAAACAGACGAAAATGCTTCGGGTTCGGCAGACGCTGCTACAGGTGCAGGAGATACCGGCCGCGAGGACGAAGCAGGGGCCAGTGCTGGCGAAACGGCTTGGTCTGCAGGTGGAGTGGGCTGTTGTTGAGGATGAGGGAAATCGATTTCAGCGTCGGCTTCGGCTTCGGAAGGATTCGGGGCTGGCGAGGCGGCATTCGAGCGAGGAGACGCCGCGACGTACTCAGTTTCTGTCAGAGACGGTGACGGCAACGGAAATGAACAAGCTGCTGCTGCTTCTGGAAACATGGGGGTCTGCGGTGCTGTGACTGGGGTCGGCTCCGGCAGCTCGGCAGGGTCACTCTGCCCACTCAGACCGTCGTTTGGCTCAGGGTTTGTCTCAACAGCCTCTGTCAGAGGGTCTGGTGCCGCTAGTTCTTCCAGAATGGACTCGTGAGTCGCTTCGAAGATGTTCTGTACATCGTTCAATGTCTGTGGCTGGCTTGAGAAACCCTCTTGGTCCAAGTTCTTCGACGACTGAGGAACTTCCCAATTCTCAGTCACAGCCGTGGCTGTCTCTGCAAGAGGCTGAGGGTGCTCCAGTTCTGGTACTTGTTCCGGGCCCTGTCCGTGTTGTGCGGCAGGTTCCGGGAGAGACTGCAGAAGATTTGATTCCAGTTCGTGGCTTTCGGCGAGCTGAGGTTCGGTTTCGACCTCTGCTTGTGGCTGCGGATCTTCTTGCTCAGAAGGAGGTTCAACGTCGACCTCCGGTTGCGGCTGTTGATCTTGCTGCTCGACGGAAGGAAGTTCAGCTGTGTTCTCAGACGCTTCTTGGTTCTTCCCCTTCTTATTCTTCTGCTTCCCCCCGGGTTTGCCTTTGCTCTTCTTGCCTGACCCTGCCATTGTAGTAGAGTGAGGCGTGGCCGACTGCGAACTTTGGAAGAAGACGTGTTCCCAGTAGGTTGGTTTCTGATGTAGTAACGATAAGTGAGACAGCCGATACTCGATTGGGTCGCTGCTGCTTCAGAACTTGTACCTTTGCAAGCGCGTTCGGCGGGGTCTTAAGATATAAACTGACTTGATATGGATACAGAGAGCTATAGGTCGAAGTTGATCAATCAGAAGAAGGAAGGAGAGTGATCAACAATCAGGCGACTATGGAAGTGATGTAAAAATAAGCATGCATTCGGGGGGAAAGGAGATGAATTCCTAGGCGCAGTAAAGGCACGCGGTGGCACAAATAGTTGGGCCACACGAAGACAGTATCACACGGTGTCAGGAGTTGGTTGCGCAAGCAAGCAGACTATTTTGGAAACAAATCTGACGCCGACTGCCCTGTGTTTGCAGCAACCGAAATGCATGGACAAGATATCAACGAGAAAATGACACAGAGGAGAGAGCAGGCCAGCTATAACCCTGTCTGGAATCAAGTCCAAAACAACGCAGTCGCACACGAGAAGGACCAACCAGCCTCCCTGAGGCTGGACGAGGCAGAAAGCGGACCGAACCTTAGTCCAATACCAATCAGTATCCACGGGTCGTTCGAGTCACACCATAGTGCTGGTAGTTAGGCGATCTCGACACCGCGGTTTTGGGTGCTAATACGGTAATTGTGAAGAATGGGTCCGAAGCCGTCGGTTCCCTACCTGCGTGACCCAACGATCTTCGTGCAGTGAAAAGCGTTGGGCATCAATGAGACTGCATCTTCTGGGGTGGCAGGATCAATCATAGGCCAGAATGGCAACTCGGAAGGGTGCAACTGAACCGATCGAGAGAAAAAAGAGTGTCAAAGCCGACACGCGACACACGGTAGTTGCATTTTGTCCTTGAGTACTTCATTTTTTCCCAAGGTGAAACTGCAGAAAGGCGCGTCCTGCAAGTAGCTGCCTGTATTCGAGAGACCAAGAGGCAGGGAATAGGATGTGGGGTTTCCACGCTAGAGACAACTGGAGAATGGATATCGATGACATGTCCCCTTTGATATCCAGACGTTTTGAAGCCTGTCTGATTAGCAACAGGGAAGAGCCCAATTACAACCGGCCCAATGGGAGCAGTGGGGAGCGCCAGTTGAAATGAGGCAGTTAGTTTCTCAGTTAGTATCTCAAAGCATCGACAATCCGGTAGTTAGCAATACCTCCTAGACTATAGTGCGGTGACAACGCAGAGACCCGCCTTTTCGATGTGTATGGAGCAGGAGCCAGGATGATAGGTTCGAAACCTTGGAGCTAGAATGATCCCGAAGCATAGCCCGAAATCCAAATAATAATTAGTTTATTGCAGCATGCGTTCGTGCCTTTGAAATATCATGGCGCTTTTTTAGAAGGATGTGAGCATATGGAGGCGGTCGAGGTGGCTGGGCTGATATGACCGCTGATTCGAGCAACGAAGAAGACAAAAATACGTTTGAGCCTTGCTTCATCAGTTGTCGGGTATGAGGAGTTATGAGTTGTTGGCGTTGTTTTTTACTAGCATCCCCTCTCATTATTCATGCCCAAGTACGCCGTAGTGGTGATGATTACCTAGGCTATGTAAGAGACTCATTGCTGCCAGATAGGTTTAGCTCTAGGGCCCAAGGTTAGGGCATCAGACTCCTGCTTCATGCGAAGAGGAGACAAGTAAGCAAAGTATCAAGGCCGAGCATCGGGAAGAGGCCAAACTGATCTTAATATTGAATATGCGATCTTGTTTGAAAGTTTTGAATAGTGCCGTCGGCTTGCTTAGCAGTTCCACGTAGGAAAGTGGCCAAGAATCAAAAAAAATGGTCACTACGAGGGGAACTCGCGACCTTGGTGTTATTAGCACCACGCTCTAACCAACTGACCTAAGCGACCAGGTTGATGTAGAGTTGTTTTGTTTATTGATATCTAAGGCAGATGTACCTCAAGTGCAAAGGCTAAGAATGGCCTTGGCCAGAAGAGAGGCTTAGAGCCAAGAAGAGATAATGGCTCGGTTCTCCCACCGGCTGGGAGGCTGATGCGAGATGGGTTTTGCAACATCCTATCATAGAGGCGAATGGAGCAACCGAGGAGGTCGATGGATAGGTCCTGAGGTGTTGATTTTCTCCCAATGACTTCTGCATGCCTATTGTTTGTGCGATGGTTGAACTTTGCCAGCTTTCAGTGTACATTGGTTAAGATAGCCACAGAGGTGGAAAGACGAGGGACATCCTGACGTCCTTGTAGTTTCTTCAATGATAGTGACACCCTAGGCTATTCCAACTTCACTCTAAGAGGTTCCTAATTTTGTATCCAGAACCGACAGCTCAGCTGGTGGAACCCTCTTTGGACCATTATGGCACAGCATTAACACTGTAACCTCACCCATCGGCAATTACATTCGCTAAAACACTCATGTCGAATGAATAGTAATTCGCACGTTCTTCTTTCTTCAGTAGTATACGCCTAGTAGACTTTGAAATCTTGTTGTCTTGAAACATCGAGTTCAGTAGTTCATACGCAGACTGCGGTGCGCTAAGCTTAGAAGGTATAGTCATGTGATCTCCGCCGATCCGCCCTCGCGCTGCTTCCAACCTCAAATCATCCGGCGACGGCAGCATCGTCATTAATCGGCATTGCCAATTGTCTTGCTCCGCAACATGTCTTTCGCCAGACAATCAGTTGCTTCAGCGCGGCAGCTGCTGCGCAATCAGCAGCCCCGTCGCTTTGCCTCTCATACCGCTCATGCCGAGCCTGTGAACGAGAGCTTTGGCGTACGTCTGATCTCCTCAACAGAAATCGTCCTCATCACTGACTGCCACTCTTCGATCTCTACAGCGAAGCTTCTATGTTACCTTCGGTGCCTTTGCCTCCGCCTACGTTCTTTACCGTCTGAGCAAGTCCACTGAGGAATCAGGCTCGCAATCGTGGATTTCCAACCTCATCCAAAAGTGGTCTCCTTCGGAGAAGGTGTTTGAGGAAAGGAACGCCATTCACACAGCGCTTATGGAAAAGGCCGCTCAGGATCGCCACCTGCTTCAGTCTCAGGGCCCTAGAGCCACTTTCGAATTAAAGCAGCCTGAGTATGTTCATATGGCTCCTTGTGTCCCGCCTAAAGCACGAGCTAACGTATTCGTTTCCGCATTTTCTAGAGTCAGCTTCAATACCGCTCCTCCTTACAATGTCCCTGCTGGTTCGTCTGCGGACCTGAGTGCTGTTGTTGCTCATTACGAGCAGCAGAACAAGCAGATGGAAGAGGCCCGTCTCGCTCGGATGAAGGACGGCAAGGTTGTATCTCTATATGACTAGACATGATTGAGCCTTACATCAAGTTGTTTTTAAAGAAATGTCAGCGGCAGGCATGACTAGGGGGCGTGTTGTACATATTACAGATTCATCTATAGTAGCCCCGTCTACGGTTCCTTTTGTGTTTTATTGACCAGTCTCGGTTTATCACCGATTTCACAAAAATGCCGGTCGACATTGCCCGGTAGTTCCTTGGTCCTGCTAATATATATGCCCCACTCCCAATGTAGGGATCAGGTACTCCTGAGCGCAATCTTCAATATCACTCGACCGACCCCTTCTGAGTTGATATTCACCTGCTCCTGGATATCCAGGCCATTGCCATTGAGGATTTTCAACACCGTCAGAAACTCATCTACTCCACCTCCCACACCGAAATAGACCTTCTTCGCCGCTATAAGGGCTTTACTCCGCCCTTGCTCCGTTTCAGACCGGCGAAGCAAGGCAATCAAGGTCTCGGAGAAGGGCGCCAGAGACGCCGGAGAGTATATCGTCTCACTCGCAAGAATTAACGTGTTCCCTTTGCCCTGTCCGTAACTGGAGAATACCAAGTCAACAAAGGCAGGAGACCAGGCACCGGAAATAAGCCCGAAGGTGATTCTCCTGCTTGCAAGGTCTCTCTGAAAGCTCTCCAGGAGCTCAGGCGTGATGTCTAGCTCTTCTTCATCAGGCTGGTCCCCGGACGAAGTTGCTTCCCTCGAAGGCGTATCCCTATGCGTGACTATGTAGTACCAAGTCAAAAGCAGATTCGGAAGCGTGACTAGGCGAAGGACGGCAGAATTGTAATCTGCAAATGTGAAATGGATCTTGTTCGTCGCTGAGTCTGATCGACTCAATGCTTGCGCGAAGAGAGACAGTGACGGTACCGCGGTCCCAGCACCGAGCTACTTTTCCCCGTCAGCGTCCATTCAAGCAATGATTGCATCCCGAAGTAGGATTAAGTGGGCGAACTACGGACCTCAATAATATGCTGGTCGGCACCCTGATGACCCAGATCTTCACTAGCAACCAATCTGGCAAGATCCAACGCGCACTCCCATGTCTTGAAGCCGCCTTCGTAGAAATTGGGCTTGATATCCCCCTTCTCGAGCCCAGAGATAAGCTCCTCATTCTCATGGTCTGCACTGTCCTCAGCCATAAGCTGGGTTCGAATGTCGAAGACCTCTCGACGTGCAAGGGTGAACGTCCTCTTATCTCCGTGAGATGCATTTATTACGAGCTTGTTATATGATATTTGTGATGGCAGGGTAGAGATCTAGAATATGGTTAGAGTGAGCATATATGACCGACAACAGATTATCCTTCGCCGTCCGCTGTTCCTCTCTCCCTCTCATCTATTCCGTCGCCCTCAAGCGCAATCCGTGTGAAGCTACCCGACTACCTAGGAGGGAATCTGAGGAAGTGACACATAGAACTTACCCATTCTCGCATATCATGTTTCTGAGGCTCCATTAATCTTCCAGTGAGTTGGTTGTTGGCATGTTCCGCAGCATTCATATCTCTCTCATCAACACCATTGAGGTCGTTCTCGTCAATGTCGATGTCTTCCCCGGAGAAGCCGAAGCTGAACGCCGATGCCATTGTGCGCTTATAGAATTATTTCTTTTCCAGGTATTCAATTGGTAGGGTCTTCTAAGCAAGACTCAAGTAATCTTGAACAAACTTTATGCGACTGTTCCGGGAGAAGCTGAGCACGATATGACAACACTTTCAGGACCCTGAGTATAGTAGCCGTAATTGTCTTCAGCAGGCAATTATAAAATTAAGAATGACGGCCGTTGATTCGTGGAAACTGAAGAGTAACAGCGTCAACATCTAGTTCTTGAAGACATGATCCAAAAATTTGCCGAGCAATATATTGATGACTAAGCGCTTCTAACATAACTAGTTAGTTAACTTAAGTTAACTAACTAACTAACTACTATTTAACTACTCCAGGACACTAGATGGCAATCGCAGTTCATGACGATTCTGAACAATAAGTAACCTTGTAGTATGGTAGTCTATTATCTTCTCTATCCAAATGCAATATTTGTGTTAAAATTCTGGCGTGGGAGCTAGAAGTCTAGCCCCAGCCCGCAAATCGAAATCGCATTATCATGACTGTTGTCTTTGTATGTTCCAGATCTAATCATTTCAGCATTATAATGTCGTCTATAGCTTAATTCACGCAATAATGTAAGAAACCTAAGAAGACCCGTTCACCACCTGCTGGCTAGCGAGAACAGCCTTCTCAAGCGCCTGTAGCACATCGGCCTTCAGATCCTCTGCATCTTCAACACCGCAACTCATGCGGACGAGGTCGTCGAAGACACCAGCGGCCTCACGCTGATCCTTAGGAATGCCGGCGTGTGTCATGCTCGAAGGAACTTCGCAAAGACTCTCCACGCCGCCCAAACTCTCCGCAAGAGTAAAGACCTTGGTGTATTGGCAGAAAAGATGAGCGGCCTTCTGGCCTCCCTTGATACGGAAGCTCAGCATACCACCGCCCATACCCTGGCGGTGTTGCTTGATAGCAATGGCGCGATGGGCATGTGAGTCAAGTCCCGGGTAGTTGACGGAGATAACATCAGGGGAGGATTCGAGAGCCATGGCGACGATTGTAGCGTTAGTTGTCGCCTCACGGGCGCGCAGATGAAGGGTCTTCAGGCCACGGTGAGCGAGCCAGCAATCGAAAGGAGATGGAACGGCCCCAATGGCGTTTTGCAGGAATGTGAGACGATCCTTCAGACTGTCAGAGTTGAAGGCTGCCACGCCCATGAGAACATCCTATATTTGTCAGTAAACTGCATTGCCTGAAGACGATGTGCCACAACTTACTGAATGGCCGTTGATGTACTTAGTGACCGAGTGCACGACGATATCGGCTCCGTGGTCCAAAGGATTCTGGACGTAGGGACTCATGAAGGTGTTGTCAACCACCACAGTGATTCCATGCCGGTGCGCAACGTCTGCTACGTTGCGAATGTCGACTAAGCCAAGTGTGGGGTTGGATGGGGTCTCAATCCAGACCAGCTTGGTCTCGTTGGGCCGGATCAATGCCTCCACGTCAACTTCAATGCAAGGCGAGAATGTTACATGAACACCGTGGGCAGACGCGACCTTTGTGAAGTATCTGTGGGTCCCGCCATACACATCGGACACCGAGACGACGTGAGAGCCTGCAGCTAGGGACTGGAGGATGGTAGCTGTGGTCGCTGAACCGGATGAGAAGGCCAGGGCGTATTTTGCGTGTTCTAGGGCCGCAACAGCTTGCTCAAAGTTATCCCTAAAAAACTTTAGTGCCTACTCATTCGCGATCGTCTCAATTGTGTCTCGAGGCAGTCACCAACCGGTTGGGGTTTGAGCTTCTGGTGTACTCATAAAGACCGACAGGGTTACCGACGCTGGTTTGCGCAAATGTTGTGGAAAGTGTAATCTATGTTTTGGTCAGTTCTTATCCTACTTCAAGCGATGGATGCACCGCAATCCGTTCGAACTCACAGGAGCAATGACAGCGCCAGTGGTGGGATCATGAGGCGATCCAGCGTGGACAGCTAACGTGCCAAAGCGGCGTTCCTGTGCACCTTCGCCATTCTGTGTGGGACCGTTGGAGGATGCAGTCATTGTGAACGGTCAACGAGGTTGAAGACGATTTGAGGAGTGTATATAATCAGAGAGAGAAAAGAGAGGAAGGGAGAAACAATATAGATGAATAAAAATTTATCGATAACCGATTTCTTCGATTTAGTTATCAAGGATTGAAAGAAACAGTCACAGGAGATATGTATGAGATCACTCCAAATAAATCCAACGAGGCGCCGCTCCTGCGTCCTCGTGTTTATAAGAGTCAGCAATTGACAATTAATAATAACAGAACAAATGATAGACTGGAGTGTGCGACGGACAATGTTTGATTACTACTTGTAGTATTATTTTCCTGCGCTTCGGACTGAATCAAACTCTCTTTGGATTTCTTTTACGTTGCATTACAGAACTACAGGCGGATCTTGTCTCCATCTGAATCAGACGTCCCCGGCACTAACCGAGCATGGAGATTCCATTGATAATCAGATCCAGGGCAACGTGGATCTCGCAGAGATAATGTGGACTAGATGTGTTGGTTACTGACAGGAAGATGCCTGCAGCGATGTTTCGCGTCTACAGAGATTATCTCTATCCATCAGTCTGAATAATCATCATCACAATCTACAAATAGTAGAGAGGTAAGTTGATCCGTTATTCCCCTGATGACAAATGGGCATGATTCGCATGAAGATGGTAACCTTATCCGCCTGTCATACATAAGGTAGCTTCCTCCGGATCAGAAAATCACGTCATTTTTGAGACTTTGTAATCATTCTTGACTATTAATATCTCACGTTCATCATGCGACGGGCAATAGTACGTTCAGTACCGCCGCCCTGTGATCTATTCTAGCAACGCCAACGATGGGAATCATTCATTAGCTCCAATTCCAGCCCATTGTATCATCCAGCGTGTAAATAAAGACAACATAAAAAGACATGGGAATACCCTGAAACTAAGTCAACTTTTCCATCACCACCAGGACACAGGTCCAAGGCCCGCCATTTGCATCGAGCCCTGAGTTTTTGGTTAGTCAAATTACATTCCATCAGAGATCCAAAACGCAAGGGCACATACTATGATGGAGTAGGGAGGCTTTCGTTCAGTGGGTGCTCCGTCACCTAGATCTGGCGCATTGGGAATCTGATCATGCCATTCCTCCATCTCAACTCTGAAACGGACAATTTCTCCTATGTCGAAGTAGAATGTTGAGCCATCTTCGTTCTCCCAAACCCACACCTGATCGGCAATGTCACTATTTCCTGGTGAGCCAATACGTATTTGGGAGAGTCTGGTGAAAGCCGGTTGCTTACAATCGAGCACCGTCCAACAGAAGGTCCGGGGGAATGAGGATGTCATTGAAAAATTCTACACCAACTGTTCTTGTATTAGCATGAGTATAGTGACCGCGAGCTTGACCGCGAGCGAGGCAGTTGCATACTCTTAATCCCTTGTTGAGTAGCACTAGAGATCTTGCCTAGCAGGATTTCTCCTTTAAACGGCCGGAAGACAATGAGCCGGAACTTCACTATAGAGAATCAGTAAAGCAGTTACCACCGGGAAATCCTTCCAGACACACCGTTTACATTGACCAAACCAGTGCCATGACCTATCAAACCATCCGACGATTCTAACAAGTCATAGAACCCAATGCAAAGGCCAATTTTTTGAATGACCTGCACAAGCGAACCACGTCAGTCAAGGCGACTGCCAGCTCGATAGGGTGACTTCGTCGTACTTTATTTGCATACTTTGCGTTGATATTGTCCTCGATTGCGACAGCGCTGTACTTGGAGAAGTCTTCAGGAGAGATCTGGATGAGATCTGAGATGGTTGTCTGCCTCGCTGCAGTCAGCTTGTCTATTCATGACGAGCTAAATTCAAATTGATCAAGGACGTCTCTCAACTGACAAGAATGAACATTTCGAATATGTTACAAAGGAAAGAGATATCGCATGAGCAGTGATCAGGATAGGTAGTTTCTATTTCCACACAGTCGCACAGAGAATTAGCGGCAAGACAGAACTTGCATTCTAACCATGTAGGACGCTGAAACGGCCCCTTCTAAATTATGTTTCCAGTAATCACAGGTTCATGACATTATAAGATTGAAGCTGCAACAAGAGAAGTTCAAAGATCGATCACCAATTCGCCTCGACCAATCGCAGGGTGCGGATCCGGCCTGGTTTCTCTTGAAATTTTTCCTTCTGTGTTGATAGCCAGAACCCAGCACGTGATTTCTCCACTGTTGCCATTATTCGGACTTTTACATGACAGTTCGGTTCTCGGAACGGAACAACAACTTTGGAGCTTTGGTCCTAAAGAAGCAATCAGAAGTGATCGGAGGTTTTTCTCAGCTCTCCAGGATGGCGTGAGAGGATGGCGTCGACGCTGTCACTCATTCGAGGGCCTGCAGAGATCTTCCCGCAATGAGCTCCCAGGGTTTCTCATTTCCTCCCCCTCCTC